>JAEIHY010020044.1:0-11309 GCA_018904565.1 Drosophila tsacasi | reverse complement strand
ACAACCTATTAAATGGAGATTTGCAGATATCTGAGATTTAAGGATACCATTTTCTAAGTTGTACGCTGATTTCTTCCGTTTTTAATTGAAAGAAATCTAATTATCATATTTTAACAGATATCCACAATTCCATTTTACTTATTTACTGTAACTTCTTATTTTAATGTGATTAGACCAACAAACTTACAATATATACATAAGCTCGCAATATCAAATCCGAAACAGAAAAAAAACAACGAGATGCCCAAATAATAATTTTGTAAATGTAAAGTAGCCGCACGAAATAAGCTGCGGCGTGAAGGATCATAAATATGTTTTTTTAACATATCCCAACCGGGTAAGAAAAAATACATGAGCGCCTCTCAATCGGGTAAAGTGTTGCCGCGGCTTTAATTTGGCTAGATTTCCTAGCTGAAATTAAAATAAGAAAATTAAATTAAATTAAAATTAAAAATTAAATAAATATCAAATATAGATATTTTTAAGTGATATTTTATTTATTATTATTTTTTATTATGATAAAAAAAATATCATCGATACGATATTTTTATAAATTTCCGACAACTCTATTGTTTTCGTTCTGCTTAGTGTGGCCAGATGCCATTGGTTAAAAGCTGCCAATCATGTGTAGTATTTTTCTCGAACGAAATCGCATAATAATATTCCAGCCGAAAAACGCACTAAAAAACACCAATGTAGAATGCATAAAAAGCGCAGCAGCCCGCTTCTTTTAAATATTCAAACCCAACAAGTGATCGAGCAAAGTGCTTAATAGAAAATTCAAAATAAAAAATTAATTGAAGATAATTTAATCGTGCGGTGGAAATAACTAAACCCCTAATAAAAATAAAAGTTTTGAAACATTTTCAGTGAAACAGAAAAGTATAATTCCAACAAAATGCGATTCACAAGGTGAGTTTATTTTCCTTTATTTATTAAATCAATTTTAAAATATATACTTTTGTAACAGTACATAAGTTAGTATATAGTATATTAGTAAATAAATAATGCAGATTTAGGTTCTTTATACGCTTTTTAAACATTTTAAATAAAAGTTATTAAGTGGTAAATTTTAATGCATTAAAGCGCTACTATTAAGCAATAAAAATAATTTTTTCAAACGTTTGTGTCGTCCAATTAGTATATTTAACTCCTGAACGATTTTATTGCATTGTCAAGTTACATTCCATTTCATAAAAATCGGACACCGATTGAGGTTGAATCAACGCAGCCACTCGCACTTTCCTTGGCTTATCTGGACAGCTCTTTTCGAAAATAACATGTTTTTCAACCCAAAACAGCATCGCGCAATCTTCGCCTGTGAATAACATTGTTAATGACGCCTGCATTGTTTTTCCTCTAGCTAAAAACAGAGACCGCCAGTTACCAGGCGATCGTAGTGCATCGGCATTATAGCCTATGTACACATGTATGAGGTAATGGGTGGGGTAAGGTTAACCCCGGCCAGCATCAAAGACCTTATCAGTGCGAGACTTGGCCCCCTGGGGAGCAAATGAACGTCACTGTCGGAAAATCTCATGCCATCTTTTAATCTCTATCACCGAGTGCTGTCCAGCAATCGGAAATCTGAAATCTGGCTTTCCGATTTCGTCATCCGCTTCGTTGTAGAAAAACAATTTGCTGGAAAATAACTCGAAGAAAAACGTGTCTGATTTTACAAGAGAACAACAAAATTATTCGTAATAAATGAACTTTTATGGCAAAACGGCACTTGAGAACTGAAAACCTTTGGTTAATTGTGGATAATAGTCGAAGCTCTCATTATTGTATTTCGGAATTCATTCTTCACAAATATTATGGAAATCGTTAAACTGTTGTTTAATGGTCTAAAAACAAGATATAACAAATCAAAATGGCAATCAGATTGGCAAATCAATAATGAACGATCATAGATTGCTAGTGGCGATACTTTTAACGGTCATTGTACCAAAGCTTTCTACGCGAAATGGAAGAAACTTTAAAGTCGCGCTCTCTCACTCGCGCTCTTGAGCGAAAGCTTCAGCATTTGTATAAACATTTTTATCCAAAAAGAACAAAACACTGCATATCCGTGGGCTCACCAACACGTGTGGCAGAGTTCGTTATCGAGATCGGTTTTATATATACAACGGCGACAGTCCACTTGGATCCAGCAATCAGTGTAGTTTACGTTTTCCAGTAGAAGGAAAGTTCCCGAAAATCTCAAACAAGAAGGTACAGTGCAAGTGATGAATAAATAAGACTTTATTGGGAAAATTAAAAATTTTCCACAACAGAGGTTTGACCTCCAAACTTTCAGTTGATTTCTACAAATCACATTAGGTTCCAAATGTTTAATTAAAAACACCTGCTAATCTAAATATATTACTTATTTATGCATCAGGCTATTTTTAACTAAAGTACCAGACTGCAGCCTGAATAGTCGGGACCCCCGATTTGTTTATGTTTTTCCTGCTAATTTATTATCAAAATAAACAAAAGTGACTGCGCTGATAACGTGAAAAAACGCTGACGCACACACACATAGAAAGAGATCGCTCACATGGCAACACGAGCAAGAGACCTACCGGTAGGAGGTCAAGTTCTAGGCTTATTTTTCCCGATTTTTGCTGATTCAGGTGTATAAGAGGCGAAATAAACGTGATTATATGCAATATACATATATTCTAGCTAGCAACAGGTTGTTTGGGTGTATGTCTGTGTGCCCAGAGGTAGGGAAAATTTAATCACATGTAGTAGTAGTAGTTCGTGCTCCGTTTGTGTCCATTTCATTCGCAACACACAGTTGTTATTTTTTTCGAGATGCAAAAATTTTCGTAGTGCACAAAGCTTTTTAAATATGTGGTGGCGCTCTTTAAGATCTGCGGTGGTTTCGATTTCACGAACATACGTCGCTAAGGAGAGGTGCGTACAATTAGTGGCAAGCGAATCGAATTGAAATGTGATACAATAATTGGAAGTAAACGAAAAAAAAAGAAAACATCAGTGATGCCCTCGTGACGTGTTCAGTCGTTCCAGGCAAAAGCATCGCATGGCAATCTGCGATTAAGTCCCCTGGATGGTGCTTGTTTTTATTGTTATGAACACGTCTTGCAAGATGTACACCCTAATTTTATTTATTATTACTTATATCCGATACAACTTTTCAGTTACATCTATTATGCTTCAATTAAAATGACCTGAAAAAATAATTCAATTTAAAATAATTTGAAACAGCGTTGTGTTGAATTGAATTATTTTAGTGGTTAAGAACGGTAGCTCAAAATATTATTGACGTGCGTGAGACAAGCTTAAAATCTCCCACGCTAACATCTCCTAAATTCCGTAACAGCTGACAGGGGAGTTGCCAGTTAATCGTAGATTGACCCAGTGGCAACTCTTTTCCCCTGCAGCTTAGCACATGGCCGTGCAGTGCATTTGTGTTTGTGTGCGTACGCCCGGCGTACTGGTGTGTTGAATTCAAATATTTAAATTTATTAAGTGCGTCGTACTAGTCGTGAAAAGCTACACCTCAAGCTACGAAAGCTCCAGATGCGCGGACAGCTTAAACCTGTTATCAGCTCAGCGATTGTGGCGAGCGTTGCGAGTTGTTATGGGAGCAGGGCCGAGTTCGACTTGCTCATTTTCGTTCCAGCAGTGTAGCATTCAAGTTCCCCGAATCGCTGCGTCTCCATTTGATGTGCTTCCACATATAGTATATGTATATGTATTTACACCAGAACCCGAACACTATGTGTGTTCGTTGAGTGTGATTTTGCTGTGTAAACAACACTCGCGAATCGCGAAACCGAACCCGAATCCAGAGTTCCACGAACAACAACGCTAAACAGTATATAGAAGAAATAAAAAATCACACGGCTGAAAAACCCGTGAGTCATCGCGACGTGGCCACCAGATAATTTCCCAGTGGCGTCGAGACACCGGGGAAGTACCCAAAACGTCGACTCGTCGAGACCGCGCCGCTCAACACGATCATTAGCGCTGCGCTCTCCGGACGCGGCGGTCGAGTTTCTACGACGCAATTCAAGGGAATAAAGAAAAGGGCAGAAAGATGAACCAGTACTTCGACCTGGACAAGGGCAAGAATGTGCCGTTCCTGAACGATGCCAGCAGCACCAGTGGCTACAGCAGCGGCAACTCGCCCACATCCACAAACCAATCTTTGTCGCCAGCTCACTCGCCCGGAACTATGGCGCTCCAATCCGATTTCGCAAATCTTAATTTACCAGCAGCGGGAAACTCACCTCACTCACCATACAATCAGCTGATGAATGGCGGCGGTGGCCTCTTGCTGGACGCGAACTCTTTGATAAATCCTGCTGGCATCGGCATCGCCACGAGTTTCGGCAACATGTACGATCATCCCTACTATGTACCCGTCGGAGGACCACCCGCGCCACAGCAGCAGTTTGGCTATCAGCAGAATGGCCTGCCAACGGGCAGCAGCGACGCCAAACACGTGCCGCAGCTGCGAATCGTGGAGCAACCTGTGGAGAAGTTCCGGTTTCGGTACAAGAGCGAGATGCACGGCACACATGGCTCCCTCAACGGGGCCAACTCGAAGAGGACACCGAAAACCTTCCCCGAAGTCACACTCTGCAACTACGACGGCCCGGCTGTCATAAGGTGCAGCTTGTTCCAAACTAACTTGGACAGTCCGCACTCGCATCAGTTGGTCGTGCGCAAGGACGAAAGGGATGTGTGCGATCCGCACGATCTGCACGTGTCCAAGGATCGCGGCTACGTGGCGCAGTTTATCAACATGGGCATCATACACACCGCCAAGAAGTACATCTTCGACGAGCTGTTAAAGAAGAAGCAGGATCGCCTCGTCTTCCAGTCGAATCGCCGGGAGCTGTCCACCAGGCAACTGCAGGAGCTGCACCAGGAGACGGAGCGCGAGACCAAGGACATGAATTTGAACCAGGTGGGTGTCGGCTGAATGAAGTAATTTAGTATTGGTGGCCACCTTTTGCAAAGTCCAGTTGACTCACCTCCACTCCCTGTTTTTTTTTTATTATTAGGTTCGCCTGTGTTTCGAGGCATTCAAGGTCGAAGACAATGGCTCGTGGGTGCCGCTGGCGCCTCCAGCATACAGCAATCCGATCAACAACCGCAAGTCCGCACAAACCGGAGAGCTGCGCATCGTTCGGCTTAGCAAGCCCACCGGTGGCGTCATGGGCAACGATGAGCTGATCCTGCTGGTGGAGAAGGTTAGCAAGAAGAACATCAAGGTGCGCTTCTTCGAGGAGGATGAGGATGGGGAGACCGTGTGGGAGGCGTATGCCAAGTTCCGCGAGTCTGATGTGCATCATCAATATGCGATTGTGTGCCAGACGCCGCCGTACAATGACAAGGACGTGGATCGCGATGTGAACGTGTCAATAGAGCTGATACGTCCCTCCGACGACGAGCGCTCCTATCCGCCGCTGCCCTTCCGCTACAAGCCGCGCGATGCCATTGTGTCCCGGAAACGACGTCGCACCTGCTCCTCGGCCACGACCAGCAGCTCTGGCAATTCCAGCTCCAACAATTCACTGGATCTGCCCAAGACTTTGGCCCTGGCAGGACAGCCAAATGACTTGTCGCTCCACACTCAGACCATTAGCCAGGAGTTTGGACGTGAAATGCACCTGGCCGACTTCGGTAAATGCGGTTTTGGCAGCTCTGAGCAATTCATTCAGTTCATTGAAACCAAATCCGACGAGCTTGTGGAGATCTGCGACGAGAACGTGCTGTCGAAGTTATTGGATGCGGACACGGGTGAGCTGCAGAAAGATGGCCATGGACGAGCAGAGGCGATGGGCAGGAACCTAACCAACGACTACCTGGATGCAATTTTTAAGATCTTCGAGCAGGATCGTCGCACGAAGATGGTGGGTTCGAAGCGACGCGTGGAGGATCTGTTCACAGATCACGCTCTCAAGAACGAGAACAATGACACGTTACTGCACGAGGTGATAAGCCAAAAGAAGGACAACCTGAAGTTGGCCATCAAGACGATACAGGTCTTGAACTACTTCCAGCTTAAGGAGCTGGCCAACAGTGTCTTGAACGCGGACGGGGACAGTGCCCTGCACGTGGCCTGTCAGCACGACCGTGCGCACTACATCCGGCCATTGATGGGCCTGGGCTGCGGTCCCAACCAACAGAACCACGCCGGGAACACCCCGCTGCATTTAGCCGTAAAGGAGGAGCGCATCAATTGCGTGGATAGCTTCCTGAATGGAATGCCTCCCGTGACGTTGGACCTCTCGCTGAAGAACGACGACGGGCTGACGCCCCTGCACATGGCCATTCGGCAGAACAAGTACGATGTGGCCAAGAAGCTGATTAGCCACGACAGGAGCTCAATCAGTGTGGCCAACACAACGGACGGCAACAATGCCCTGCACATGGCTGTGCTGGAGCAGAGCATTGAGTTGCTGGTGCTCATCCTGGACGCCCAGAATCAGAACCTCACGGACATTCTGCAGGCGCGAAATGCAGCCGGATACACGCCCCTGGAGTTGGCCAGACATAGGGCCAACGAGCGGGTCGTCCAACTGCTGGAGAAGGTGTATCCGGAGAAGGGCGATATGGCCATGACCTGGATTCCGCGCAAGGTGAAGGAGGAGATCGACTCGTCCTCAGACGAGAGCAGCGAGGCTGGGCAGCTTGAGATTAAATCGGAGGATATGGAGATCAAAACGGAGGTCGAGGACTCCATGGAGCTGGACCTGAGCAACCATCATCATCGCAGAGATCCTGTCGACACCGAAATGGAAACGCCGCAGGCGAGCAAACTGCAGCTACTCCTCCAGAAAAAATCCATTTATGACCAGCTGAGCTCTCTTCTTAACGCACCCCTGGGCCATGGGCCGGAACCACAGCTGCCCAAGTGGAAGCACCTGGCACGGGGCCTCAAGCTGATGGCCTTCATGTGGCTAAATGCTGAGGCCTTTCTGGATCACATCTTGGACAATGGCGCCAACGTGGAGTTCGCAGAATTTACCCGCACCCTGCAGCCAATCGATCGCAATGCCTATGCCCTGCTGTTTCGGGATTCGTAATAGCCCGCTAATCTAAGCCCCTGGAAACCTTTTGTACACCGCACTTCTCGACGACAGAGTGCTTTATTATGTATTGAATGTTGATCAATAAAATACCTTTAAGTCTATAACTACTTATCTGTAAACGAAGTGAGAGCGAGTTTCGGATAAAGATTTTACTTGGAAATATGTGTTTGTATTTAGATGGTTTTTTTTAGTCTCCTGGGAATTAAAAAACCATCTTTAAAACTATTGAACTGAAAGAAAAATTAGATTTTGTATACATTTGTATATTGTTTACCAGCAAGGTATTTATTTCTACAACTCATTTTCACATTAAACTGATATTTAAAGCCTATGAAAATAAAACCGATACTTGATGCATTTTTCAGGCAAAGGCCCATAAATAAATATTGTAAATGAAAGCTAAATAAATTAATAATACTTTTTGCACTTTCAATTGAAATTAAGTTAAAAAAATCAAACTTAATATGTATTGGTCTCCTGAACTATAATTACACAAAGTGAGGTCATTTGCAAAAGCTTTTCGCTGCCGATAACCAGATGTACATATGTACAAATGTATGTATACATTCATATCTACATATATGTACATATGTATGTATGTATAGGCATAACGCGGCGATTAAAAAGTACATTCTGAGAAGGGGGAATCACTCGCAACGAATTTGCAACAAACAAGGTAGTGTGAATCACCCGATATTCTCATTCGTGGGTGTGTGTGCGTTGGGGGAGGTGATGCGATCCGGGGAATTACTGCAGCGAAACCGCAGTGTGCAGATTGGCAGGACGGGGATGTACCCAGGGGCCTTATCTCTTTGGCGACATTCTTTGGCTTTTATGACCTTGCTGTTGATTCGACTTGCTCTAAACATTATATTCTAGGAAGAGGACATGGGCAATTCTCTGATGTCGCACGCGACTTTTGTACGCATTCAAACTAAAAAAAAAATGAACCAAGACTTAATTTAATTTTTAAAAATTTGAAACTAATAGCTCTTGTTTAGCACTATAATTGGTGTTAAGGTCGATTTCTAACAATTGTTCGTTTTCAAGATAATTACAAAAATGTAAGATATTCGCACGCGACACAGACAGAAGTCACTTTTTCGCAAACTAGTTCAAGCACTGATTTCACCGAAACGTGATGAAAGATTTTAATGCAATTAATTTTAATGATTTATATATCAATACAACTTAATAATGTATTTGAGTTTACCTAAAAATATTAAGTACTTTTTGAAAGTTAACTGTCGCACGCGACATTTTCTTCCATCGTACTTTTCATGATGTTTTTTACTATTTAAGTAAATCAGAGAAGCATAATTGTGGTCTCTTTTGACTCTTTGCAATCTCCCAGTGACGGTAGAAAGCAACATTCCCAGCATAGTTCCTCTGCTTTGAAGATTTTAATAAAAACACAACATTATCTTTTTTATGGTGCTTTTCATCAAAATGATGAAAAATCGCGAGCTGCGCGAATTTGCATTCGAATATTTCAAAATTTGTTTTAGAATATGATAAAGTCTTTCAAATTTGATCCATTAGAGCATTTCTTAATGTTACTGTGTTAAAAATATTAATTTTATAGCATTTTTTGTGGTTTTTGCCGTACTTGCTGTACTTTCCAGAGAATAGCCCATGTGCTTAAGGTTACATTTAACAAAATTAAAGTAAACTTGAGAGATTATGCCACTATCAAACACATTTTGTATAACATAATGTTCCCCTACAATTATTTATTTATAATCCCTTATTCCCTATTCCCCCTTCCAGCAACATGGCACAAATCATCGATGGTAAGAGCATTGCTCAAGATATCCGCAAACAGCTGTGCCAGGAGCTGAAGGACCTTGTGGCCGGCGGCTGCCCGGTACCTCATCTCACCGCCGTGATCGTGGGCGAGGATGAGGCCAGCAAGAAGTATGTGGCCAACAAGATGGTAGCCTGCCAAGAGGTGGGCATTTCCAGTGAGACTAGGAGGCTGCCTGCCTCCACCACGCAGGAGGAGCTTCTCGAGCTGATTGCGAAGCTGAACAGCGATCCGACGGTGTCGGGAATCCTCGTGCAACTGCCAGTGCCCGATCACATTAACGAGCGCACCATCTGCAATGCCGTGCATGTGGACAAGGATGTGGATGGGTTCAATGAGCAGAATATGGGACGCCTGGCCCTCGACATGGATGGACTTATTCCGGCCACTCCGCTGGGCGTAAAGCGTCTGCTGGAGCACTCTAACATCGAGACTTTGGGACGCAACGCCGTCGTGGTGGGGCGCTCCAAGAACGTCAGTCTGCCGATGGCCATTCTGTTGAGCTCGGACGGCAGATATACCACCAAGGCAATGGATGCCACGGTGACCATTTGCCACCGTCATACGCCGCCCAAGGAGCTGGCCCGCTACTGTCGCAACGCGGACATCATTGTGGCGGCCGTTGGAAAGGTCGGACTGATTACCAAGGACATGATCAAGCCCGGTGCTTGTGTCATCGATGTGGGCATCAATCGCATCAAGGACGAGAAGACCGGATCATTTAAGATTGTCGGCGATGTGGACTACGATGGTGAGAATGCAAATGCATGACATAACTTTACGCTCAACCTAACAACCCTTTTTCACCTTCCTGCTTGCAGAAGTGCGCCAGGTGGCCGGCTATATTACTCCGGTTCCCGGCGGTGTTGGACCCATGACGGTGGCCATGCTCCTACACAATACTCTTAAGGCTTGCAAGAAGCAGTTCACGGACCGCAACATCTGCTGAGGATCCTCCCCCTAAAGGCCACCGAGGAGGAGCCAGCCTCTCGCCGGGCGAGAAATAGTATTTTTTGTATTTAATCCGCTAACCTAAAGTAGAGAGTAGAGTTACTGACCAGCCGCTAACTTGACAATTAAAGCACACACATAATCTTACATATCTTGCTATATATAAACAAAGATAATGAATGGATTCTTGACTCGATTGCGTTTGTTTTGTGGGCTGGTTATTTAGTGGTGGAAACTGCTAACAAAGTCATCGATAATCCCAAAAGCTTAGTTGTGTTTTGTAACTTTTTATTATCACTAAAAATACAAATTACTTGATTTCTATTCCGTTTGTTTTTAATAGTTTACATTGTACAATTGTCGAACAACAAACTTTTAAGCTTAATCTCTAACTGTCAGCGCATCAGTGGGTGGCGGGCCAAAAGGCGAGATAGCGCCCTGGAGTAAGGGTTTAATGGGGGGCTTAACACCTTGGAAAGATCAGAAGACACAGATAGCCGGCCGGATCTCACTTTCACAAGCCAAGAGCACAAAGTAATTGAGTGCGTCATTTATTACAAAGTTAGGGATCGGTAAAAATATGGTTCATGGGGGACTGTGCAGGCTTCATTGCAAAAAAATCTTTAGCCAAATGTTTAAAAGGGATTAAAACCGCAAGTCGGGCTTGTATTTCGCCATGTATCTGAAATGAATTCAAAAAGGTAAAGGTTAAATTGAATAAAAACAATAAAATGTTAAGTGTATTAATTCCAATTTAAGGAAAATTGGATTTTTGAGTCGCAACTCATTAATGTATTAATTTCTAAGTTTAGATTGCTAAGCAATCATTGCTTAATAAGAGGACATCTTATCTATCAGTGAACATTTTTGTTTAGGTCAAACAGAGAACTTGTTTATCTCAAGGAATGAGTGAAGATATTAAGTTTAGGCTTATGCCACAAATAATTTTGTATTTAAATAAAGACAAAATTAATTAAATAAACTGAGGAATTAAGCAATTAATCGCCATAGATCCAACATTTGAGTAGGCTCGTTCGTTAAAGTAATTTTTATGCAATACAATTGAACAGTATCATTGATTTCTTTATAAAGAAAACTACTTCTAAATTGATACAATTAAATACAAATCACATCAATATATAGAGGAAAGTGGGGAATTGTGGAACGGGGGAATTGTGGAACAGCGCTGTTATTTCCGCATGGGTAAACGGAAACAGATCATAACAGCTGATTTTAAGTCATCTCTGTCAAAAATCATTTTTCTAGTAGCAAACATTCCGTTTATCAGCATACATATGCACATATTTCTTTCCCTGTGGCCGTGACTGGAAAATCAAGTTTCCCAAAGTGTTATTTTGCTCCTGTGTTTGCCCCTGATTTGGAAGTGCTGTTGCAAATCCACTCAGGTAAATATGTTTTTTTATCCTTGAACCTTTGCCCTTCGATACACAAAAGTCATTTTGGATGAAAAGTCTTTCAGTCGTTTGCACACC
>JAEIHY010020043.1:0-54663 GCA_018904565.1 Drosophila tsacasi | reverse complement strand
TTGGTACATGGTATATAACAGTCGTTCACGAACGTCTGTAGCTTTCTTACTTGTTTATTTTCATATTTATATGGTGAAATGAAAATATTTATTTTTGTTGAACAATAATAAAGTCAGCGAGTGTTTTTTTATGTATATGTAAGCAAATTGGATTCAAATATAAATATATATATAAACTCATTATTGAGTGGAACAAAGTTCTAATCAAATTGTGGCAAACATTTGTGCACTTGTAGACATTTCTTTATCTTGGTGCTTGACGAT
Organism: Drosophila tsacasi; assembly: GCA_018904565.1. Taxonomy (NCBI): domain Eukaryota; kingdom Metazoa; phylum Arthropoda; class Insecta; order Diptera; family Drosophilidae; genus Drosophila; species Drosophila tsacasi. Next base: position 54,399 of record JAEIHY010020043.1, on the reverse strand, counting down.
TGCCGGACTTGGGTACTTGCTGATATGAAGCCACTTGTGAGTTAGTCACTTGAGCAGTCCAGGGGCTAAAGTTAAGTTTTACATTATTTTTGTAATACACATTAAAAGGGCTGGGCTTTGGGTCAAGCGTGCCAATTAGCACCGCTGCTAATTTATTACCTTCATTTGTCGCGCCTGGCTTAACTAGCTACTGAGTGCCATAATACTCACCATTAAGAAGAAACATTTTAATAACAAAAGCATGAAATAAATGGAATTAAAGCTGGCTTTCACAGACTCTCGACAGTCACGTATCGAGCAATCTGCGGAGCCTGATCTCGCCTTTCTCTCGATTCCAGTGGTAATTACCGATTTGTATGCATTCGTGTGCATTGATGTTGAATCAAACTGTGTCAGTGCATTTGCAGAATGCCAGCTAAATATCTAATTCGCACCTGAATCAAAGGTGCGCAGTGTGAGCGAATAAAAATAGGCCATTAAATGCATTAAGCCGACCCACGCCCACCCACAAATTACCCATAAAATCAGCGACAATAAGTCTCAGACATAAACAACAGGGAGTTATAGAAAAAATAGAAAACTGGCCGTGCATAATAAACGCGGCGCGTTGAGGTTGGTCAAAAGTCGATGGCAATTCGTAAGACTTTCAAAACAACGGAGACCTCCAGCGACATTGAAAGCAATTCGCCGGCAATTCCCCGTCCCCGTGGTTGACTGCCGTCGACTGGATGAGATTCATATTTTGTACGAGTATTTTGAGGAGAGTTAAATTATTAATTACCGGCAAGGGGTCTTATGGTTTGTTCGAAAGGTTAGCTTACCGCGTAAGTGTTTTCTTTACGATCGAATATGAACCTAGAATTTGAACCGTAACGCCATTAAATTCACACAGTTAAAAATATATTCAACAGTTGGTAGGATGCACTTTCGACCCTTTTCTGTCTATAAATGCACTTTTCAACATTTTAAAGATACATCTTATTTTAAAAATCATTTAAAAGCTCAATTTGTTTTAATAACGAGCTACGTATAAGTGCTTCTATTTGGTTGCTATAAATGCTAATAGTTCTTAACTCACTATCGCACTTTCCAGGATCCTTAAATTTAAGTATGAGCAGCGTAAGTTTGTTAGATGCACTTTGAACCCCATTCTGTCGTTTAATGCAGTTAATTAAAGATACATATTATTTTAAATTTCATGAAAAATCGTTTAAAAGCTAAATTTGTTTTAACAACAAGCTAGGTTTAAGTGTTACTATTTGTTTGCTATAAATGCAAAAGGTTTTTAACTCACTTTCGCACTTTCTAGGGTCCTTAAATTTAAGTATGAGCAGCGGAAGTTGGCCACAGCTATATATTCCGTGATAAAGACAAAACTGGGACCAGTGCGCGGAGAGAAGAGGAACACGATATGGGGAGGAAGTTACTACAGCTTCGAAAAAATACCCTTTGCCAAGCCTCCGCTGGGAGAGCTGCGCTTCAAGGCTCCGGAACCAGTGGAGCCTTGGGATCAGGAGCTGGACTGCACCTCGGCGGCTGAGAAGCCCTTGCAGACACACATGTTCTTCAAAAAGTTTGCTGGCTCGGAGGATTGCCTGTACCTGAATGTGTATGTGAAAGATGTAAGCTTACACCTCCCTTTATATTGTAATACAGTAGTTAAAAACTCATTCTTTCAGTTGCAACCGAACAAACTGCGCCCTGTGATGGTTTGGATCTACGGTGGAGGATTTCAAGTGGGCGAAGCCTCTCGGGACATGTACAGCCCGGACTTCTTCATGTCCAAGGATGTGGTCATTGTTACCGTGGCCTATCGTCTCGGAGCTCTGGGCTTCCTGAGCCTGGATGATCCTCAGCTGGATGTGCCGGGTAATGCGGGGCTCAAGGATCAGCTGATGGGCCTGCGATGGGTGCAGCAGAACATAGAGGCCTTCGGTGGAGATCCCAAGAATGTCACACTATTTGGAGAGAGTGCGGGAGGGGCGTCGACCCACTTCCTTTCCCTAAGTCACCAAACCGAAGGGCTGATCCACAAGGCCATTGTGATGTCGGGCAGCGTCTTGTGCCCCTGGACACAGCCACCCCCCAACAATTGGGCCTATCGTCTGGCCCAGAAGCTGGGATATACTGGTGACAACAAGGACAAGTCAATCTTTGAGTTTCTAAAGTCCGCGGATGGTGGTGAAATTGTGAAGGCTTCTACCACCATACTGAGCAAGGATGAGAAGCACCACCGCGTCCTCTTTGCCTTCGGCCCTGTTATGGAGGCATATAGAACGGATCACACGGTGATCGATAGGCCAGTCCACGAATTAATCCAGAATCCCTGGAGCAACCGGGTGCCCATGATGTTTGGGGGCACCAGCTTCGAGGGATTGCTCTTCTATCCTGGTGAATTTGACTCACTTAAAAATGAAAAGAAATCATCATTAAATGTATTTCCTTCTCCGCCAGAGGTCTCAAGACGTCCTGCCACTCTTGATGAGGTGGGCAACTGCAAGAACCTGTTACCCAAGGACCTGAGTCCAAATTTGGACAAGAAGCTGCGCGAAAACTATGGTCTGCAGCTGAAGAAGGCGTACTTCGGCGACGAGCCCTGCAACCAGGCCAACATGATGAAGTTTCTCGAGCTGTGCTCCTACCGCGAGTTCTGGCATCCCATCTACCGGGCGGCCCTGGCCCGAGTGCGGCAATCCAGTGCCCCCACATACCTCTACCGCTTCGACCACGACTCCAAGCTCTGTAACCCCATCAGGATTGTGCTGTGTGGTCACCAGATGCGCGGAGTGTGTCACGGCGACGACCTGGGCTACCTTTACCACAGCATGTTGTTGCACCAATCCGCTCCGGATTCACCGGAATACAAAGTGATTACCGGCATGATCGATGTGTGGACGAGTTTTGCCGCCAACGGTGATCCTAATTGTGAGAGCATCAAGGATCTAAAGTTCGCTCCCCTCGAGGATGAAAACGATTTCAGGTGCCTAAATATATGCGAGCATTTTAAGTATATGACGCTGCCGGAATTGAAGAAAATCGATTCTGTGTGGAACGGCTTCTATGCCCCCAACCAGCTGTAGATGCAGCAGATGCATCTGGGCGGATTTATAGCTTTAGCTGTCTCAATTCCATGGACTTGGATGATCTAAAATTGTGTAAATAAGCTGTACAAATGTTGTGGTTATTATAAGCTTGGGACGATCATTTTGTAATTTTAATATTGAGTATGTAACCTAAAAAATAAACACATGTGTGGGCTAAGATCGATTTTACTGTAGGAAATAACACAATGCTTACATTTTATGTATGGAATACCTAATTTTTAGTTTTAGGGAGCTTTAAGCCATGTGCGAACAAGGTAGTATTTATTAGAGTATTCTCAGTTAGTTATAAAAAAAAACCAAAACGTCTTTGCTTTGAATATTGCTATTGATTTCACTTTAAATTTAATGCGTTCAAACAAAATTGTCTTAGAAGTCGTCACTCTTTAATAATATTAAACCTAAGTCTTTTTATTCAAATGACTGCCTTTCTATTTAGGGAAGAGTTTTAACAATAAGCTGAATTTTTAAAGAGAAAAACTCCTCTGGCGGAGATCCGCTTAAAGCTTTAGTTTGTCTGTAAAGATATCATTTAACTAAACCTGTCGCCCTTTTTGCACATTTATTGCTTTTTTTGTGGGCATATAAACGGCTAACACCCGGCTAAGCCATCGGCTCCCACCCCTCCGACTTCCACCTTGCAGCCACCACCCACATACCCCTTTGGCTGTATGCTGATGTGACATTTATGTGTGTAAGCCGTCGCTTGACAATCAAAGGGGACAACAATTTCCGCAATGGCACCGCCAGCAACGGCAGGAAGGATGACACCCGGGACCAAAGCGTGAGCGTGTAGAAAGAATGTAGAAAAAAAATTCCATTAAAATTTTTGCAAGTTTTTAATTCGTTTCTTTTTTTAGGGGGCGGAACTGGGCTTTGCCAAAATGTTTGTGTGGTAAATCGAAAAGGGGTTCGGGTGCCGTGTGCTCGCTGGGGATGCGTGCTCTCATCAGCAACGTGAAAATTTCATTTCGTCGGCGAGTTGGGCAATTTTTCGTTAAATTTTTCCTATATATAAATTTTTTTGTGCAGAATTAGACTGTGTTATGGTCAGGGCTGTGGCATGCGGCCGGCGTGACCGAGAGCGGGGTTCTCGTAGGGGATTTTCCAACAGGGTTAGAGCCTGAATCCTGTTCATGTGCACGGGGTGTAAAAATGGGCGTTAACTCAATAAATTAGAATTTTTTCCGTTGCACAAAATTGTTAGAGAATGCGATTTCTCGCTTTACACATTCCTCTTTCTATTTCTCCGGCTCTGGGAGTTTAATGAAATATTTTTTCATTTGTTTTAATGAAAGCGTGATGAAAAGTAAGGGTCTAAGTGAAAGGCCTAAAAGATTTTATTAAAGGGATCAGCTTGTAGAGAAAACTTTAATCAATTGAATGTTTGCTTTTAAGACCAGTTTGCTGGTTGTTACTTCAAAAGGCAGGTTGCAAATTCCTCGTTCAATAAATTGTTCGTTCAGGACTGAAGGCCGATGCAACCTTGGCTCAAAAACAGACAAAGATTTCCTTAAAAATATAGAAATATATTGATTTTCCTTCAGTGATTTTGTAGGAACTATTTTAGTGATTAATTAATAAAAATTGCATTTATTTATCTAAAATTTAAGAATTTGTATTAATGTGTTCGAAATTCTATACAATTAGCTTTTGTATTTATTTATAGCCTTGAGTTCATGTAAACATTGAGTTAATACTGCTTAGAATTCATATTCAGTGTTTCCGATTAAATATACTCGTTTCGTTTTTCTTTGTTAACATTGCAGTCATTTTTTGCTTTAAACGTCACCTAGCTCTGACTTTATAATGCATTTTTTCTAAATGGAGTTGAAATATGCTGCATATTTATTGTATTTGGCGTTTGCTTTTTGTTCCCAGTTCAGCTCATGAGGAATTTTTTCTGACACGGCGCAAAAGTATGCTTTTGAATGTTTATGTTTTTTCTGTTTTTAATTTAATAGTCGCATGTGTCAATGTGGGGCAGGCGTGCGGCTCTGCGGGCGTGTTTGCTTTCATAAGCAACATTCATCCGCCGTGTTGCCACTTGCCAAGTGGGGCTTTCTTTTTTTGTTTTGCTTGTTTTTTTTTATTCTGTTTTTAGCTTGTTGCTTATCGCAGTCACTCGTCGGATGTCTGATCATATTTGTTTGTGGTCCGCAGTGCGGTGACCGCTCAACAAAAAGTGGTCAACACACACACACAACGACCACAAAAATAATGGCCGACGACCATGGCAACTCTGGCGCTTATTGAAGTTCAACTTTTATCAAATTAAATTTGCCGGATTACAGGTATTTAGAGCTGAACAGTCTGTGGTCGGAGCTCCTGGCAATACAAGTGGCATTAGCGGTTGTAATTGAATTTCAGCAATGTGCATGTATTGCCGCTTTTTTAGCTGTGGCCTAATTGAATTTACTGCACATTTGAATAATGAAATAAGAACATAATAAGAACACTTTGTAATATGGTAGATGGATTTCGGCTTTTAAAATCCTTCCTATGATGCCATGAACGGATCTCCCCGAATTCGACTGATTTCTGTTTCGTTTTATTATTTTTAATCTGCCGTTTCGAGTGACTTTGACAGGTCGAGAGAGAAAACTGTATTCCTAATTTCAAAAATTGAATAACCCGTGATGATGAAAAATAAATGGTAAAATTTTAAATGGAAATTGAGTCGAAAATGAAATAAATAAATAACTTTCAATTGTTTGCAAATATTTATTAACTTTGCTTGTTTCCGGCTGATTGATAGATTTATTTTTTGCAATATGAAGTATATTAATTTTCAGTCTGTGTTCCGAGACAAAGTGGTTTATTTATAATCCAACTAATGAATTATTTCACTTGGCGTGTTCTGCTTGAATTAAAATAATAAGCACTAGCGGAAAAGCAGCTTTAAATGGAATTTGTCCACTCGAACTACTCTTAATTCTATGCAAATGCTTGCAAACCATTTAATTTAAAGAATTCTAAACATTTCTTGGGCACTCTGTGCTAAGGAGGCGAGACATTCTTGCCCTCTTCTGACCCCAAAGCGTAAGATTGAGACAGAAAGCAGTGGTAGCTGCAACTCAATTATCTTGCAACTTGCAAGCATAAATTATTCACTTAAGTGTCGCAAATTACGTGAAAAAGCTTGCCACGCCGGCAAACGTTGCGTTGGTTGCGTTTTACCTGCAAAAACACTTCAACGCACACGGACGCAACTCAATTTGAGCATAAATTTCATTTGGTCCGAGTGAAAACAACAACGGCAGGAGGGTCGGATTCCGGAGCAGGTGCAAGACCAGGACAAGATGCAAGAGCAGGGGCCGCCACCTCATCGGCTTTAATAACAATTTAAGTGCACATAAAACGACTTGCAAGGCAGCTGAAAGCTCTGCTCCGGCTCCTTTCGAGTTATGCACTCCAAGGATATGCCCCGCATTTTATGCACTCCCAAGTAAAGTTATTGAGTAATCAGCTTTAAAATTTTTCGAGCTCCGCCCGGCCCGAGCAGCTCTCACCTCGCATACGCCGTTGGCCATTTGTTCGCTCCATTTTGGCCAGAGTAGCCCGCAAGCACTAGCTGCAGGAGGCCAACTGCATCCTGCATCCTGCCCATAAAATGCCCGAAATGTATGCCGGGGCACGTGGAAGCTGAAAATGATTGCGCGACATGCTTGGTTTATGCATTTTGGGTGCCACAATTTATGGAGAACTGGAGAGATGGAGGTGGAAATGGGAATGGAGGTGCCTGCACTCCGGAGACTCACGGTGCTTAGAATCGCACTTAGCCACAGGCAGCTTGACGTATCAGTGTTAATACATTCGCCTTGCCCCATCTCCATGTGGCTAATCAGCAGGAGCAAGCGCAGGGGAGCCTCAAACGGTTGGACTCAACACCTAAAGGATAATGAAAAAAGAAAGAGTATGCTACACATGCAAGTACCCATATTTTCAGAAAGAACTAAGAATATTTTCAAGGTGTTACCCCACATGTTAATTAATAATTAAATACGGAATTATAATACATCATTTTTATAAAAGTTGGAATGATGAATAAGAGGTTTTTTTCTGGGTCACCGACTTCTTCTAATGGAATTATTAGGAGTAACTTTATTTTTTAGCACCGATACCCCCATCGACACCCTCTCTGAGAAGCTGACCCTGGAAGAAACTATTATTTATTGGCGTTGGCTGACCAACAGCTACATAAATTAGAGGCAGACAATGAACAATGTAGCTTGCGCCTGTTTGCATGCCACACATTTTTTACTATCCCGTTCTATTCCGCTCCTTCGGCTGGTTGTGTATGTCCCTGCACATCCTTTGGACTTTTTATCCCATCCCTGTGAGTATCTGTTACTGTCTGGGTTTTTTCTGCAGTTGGCCGACTCATTAAGCCCCGTAATGACACTTTAACGCTGCGAGCACGTTCTAAGCTCGCCAGCAATAATTCATGCCAGTGAATGATTTGTGGAGCCCTCGGCAAGGAAGAGCAGCGTGGTGGGGACCAGGAGTCTGCCGATATGGGCAGCCGTCGAAGTTCGGCCCTCGTTGAAGTGTGAACATAATTTGCTGGCATATTTCAGGCAAACCTTCAGGTAAACTTTTCCGCAGCAGCTGCTCCGGCAGACAATGGCAAATTATTGGTCGATTCCCTTTAATGTTTGCCACCATCTTGTACCTGGCCAGTGTGTTAATATATTATAGAGTATAAGGGACTTCGGACATGATTTAAGAATACTCCTTTTCAAAAGCGGATAAAATGTATATTAATGTATAGTAATTAAGCGAATATTTTATATAAATATAGCGTTATGACAAGATGAAGAAGAATCATAAAATATTTGTTGCTTTCATGTGAATCCATCGATTGACGGATTGTTGTAGTGAAATTTGTCTGGTTCTCATTTATTTAATTATTATTCATGAATATTTTTTACATACCGATTTATATAATATTTATTTTATCGAAAACAATATTCAATTAAATATAAAATTTTAATAACTTCCTAATTGAAATTTTAATTATGCTTAACTCGGCAGCAATTGCTGAACATCCGAAATATACAAATTAATTTGAATGATTATCTCTTGAAAAATTAGCATTTTAAATTCCAACTAGATGCATAAAACTCTAATCAAAGTGTGAAAATATGGAAAATAACTATGTGCAAATCTCGAATAAGTCTGCCTGCAGCGAACGTGCCAATAATACAAAACAAAGGGGACACGCTGGTCACGGAAAGTGTGCCAAAAATTCAACCAGACAAAATTCAAGTGAAAACTTTAAAAATTCTGGATACAGAGCGAAGTGTTATGTTTACATGTTTACATGCACATATACACGATGTGGTCAGCAAGACAGAGAGCGGCCACATTCAAAAAAACCACAGCAAACTAATAATAACCAGAAAAGCCACATGGTCTGAAAAAATGCTGCGAGGGGGTGGTGCAGGGAGCTCAGTCGGAGGGGAATAGGACACAGGGACAGCAGGAGAGATATGTGTTAAGTGAGCCCAAAGTGGACACGAGGTGGGAAGGAGTTGGCAGCAGAACACAGCAAACATAATTGCAGCCGCGAAATTTACAAATAGCTTTTAGTGTCGCCGCAAAATACAAAGCACTCCCACACACACACGTACACACTCTCTGAAAGTGACTCTTCATAATGCACTGAGAACAAAATACTCATTAAAGTAGGAAAATGTATGAGGATTTTCTCTCCTTTTAACTCTCCTTTGATTATCATTCTTAAAATGCTACAAATATTACTTGATATTAAAAATAAATATAAAATATAGGTTAATTTATACCATTATTTAATTTAAAGAAATTTATTTAAATTATGCTCTGTAATTTTAAATATAATAGTTCAGAATATTCTAATATTTTAAACAAAGGACTCCCATAATTTCAAATTCAAATACAAACTAAATGTCTATACTTTCATGTTACAAAATAACATAAATACTGCCCTTAAATACAACCTTATGGTCAATCGATTTTTCCCAGTGATCCTTATATGTAACTAATGCACTCAATGCATATCAGCCGCAGGACTCTGCCGGGTGGCAATAACGCTAAACAAATGCGCCAAGTTGCAGGCGCGCGGAGCTGGAAGAGGGGACTCCGTCGACTGGAGTACAGTAATAACTTCGCCACTTTGGACACTCGGGAGAGCACGTCCAATTTGTCACGAGCCAGCAGGGTTGGACTCCGGCGCTAAAAAATTGTTAATGTAAAATGCGAGAGCTGAGAGCCGAGAGCCCGCAGCCAGGATTCCGCCATGCCCGTGTCCGTGTCCTTGGCCACTAATTAATGCGGCTTGTTCGGCTCGCTGGCCATGGCTGTTTTGGCAAGTCGCAGCCAGCACTTGTAACTGTCGGCAGAACCGACATTACTACCCAAAAACCTACCCAGAAACCCGCGCCCCGAAAACCCCTAGGAAACTTCTCGCTTAACATTAGGCGTGGCCGGCTTCTGTCGAATTTTTTCTGTTTGTTGGCTGCATGGCCGTTGGCTGGAAATTAATTTTTGCACTGCCGCAGTGAGCTTTTCGAGCTATCCCAGTCCCCGGGCTCTCGACGCTTTCGCATTTGCTTACTTGGCCCCGATTGCCGCCCACAGTGCGTATGCGTAATGACATATTTGGGGTTGTCCGAGAGTGGGCCCTTGGGATTGCAACAAGAGTTTTATGGTCGTGCCCAGCATGTTCGCGTTGGCATAGCATTCAGCTTGACAGAGACTCGACTCTGTGAGAAGTTAGCATAGTTACCAGTTGGCAGGAGCGATTTTTGAATGTCCTTGAGGGTTATCTAACATGTAAGATGCAATAGATAAATACACAATTGAGGGGGGATATATATCATTATTTTTACTGTTTTGGAAAAACTATTTCATAGAAGAGATCAGCGGATCCACAAAAGATAGCCTGGGCTCTACACATATGCAAAGTCCCCCGTAATTTACCAAAAAATATAACCAGCGTACACTTGCTTTAACAACCCGGTAGACAGAGGGATTTTCACAATGCCAAAAACTTTTCTCATTACGAAATCGTTGCAACAAAAAAGTAAACAACGCAAAAATGCATCCCCCTTTCCATATGCAACAAGCAAAAATTTTTTCGAATCAAAGTAAAACAATGCTCAATAGTTTGTCTACCCCATTCATTTGTACTTTGGCCAACTTTGGCAAACAATAAAAGTGCAAGCACAATATTTGCCGTATGATAAAAGTTAAGGCGTCCTTGGGTCGGGGGAAGGATAAGGATAGAGCATCCCCCACCGTCGACACAGAAACGACCTGACAAACACCTAGCATCAAATTAGCTAAATTATAAATCGGTTTCCTTGCTGTCGGGGGTGAAAAAAGAAAGTTGTGCCGACAGCAATTTCCGCTGCTCAGTTGCCAGAAATGGAGGAAAGACATATGCAAAATGCTGGCTGGCAACACCTTGTCAGCAGCTGCAGGTGTATCCTTCCAGGGACACGGCTACAGTCACGCCGGCAATGGGGTGTCCTCACACAGTTGGCTGCAACTTTATTCTAGCCGTAACTTTTTGCTAATTATCTGCTGGCAAATGCCGAAAGTGTTGCACGTAGCTGTGTTTTGTTGCGGGCACAAATTGTCTGAAATATTTGCATTTCCGTTACGTAATTAATAGTTGAACCCAGCAAGTTTATCGCCTCACATCACATCCCGGCAGCTAGGTGCGTGTGTTAAATTGTAAAAGTTTTCGGCTCTTTGTCTTCAATCTCCGGGCAACGAGCAGGAAAATTAATTAAAGGCAACTCCATCGCTTGACGAGCTGAAATGAACTTTACTAATAATTCTGTGTAACTTGCATACGTCTTAATGTGGAAAAATGAAGCAAGCTCAGGACAAGAGGGAGCCAAGGAAGCTAAAGAAAGTAATTTCCCTTTGCTAAAACTCTGTACCTTGTTTTTGCCTTAAGAAGGAAACTTAAATCCAAATAGACGAAATTCCTTGGAATCCCGTGTGTATGCGAATGCAATGTGTTAATGCAACAAATAAAAGCAACAAACTGCCATGATTTCGATTATCTAGTAAACACATTAAATGGTGTGGCAGACAATGGTAGCAGGACATGAAGGACGAGCTCCAAACCAAAACCCAAAACCGAAACTAAAACAGAAACATCTTAGGGTTCTGAAAATAAAATAGAACATAATACTGGAGAATAAATATGGAAAAGACGTAAGGATACTCTGTGTTTGTTATTATTGGCAAAGAAAATAAGTGGAATAAGACTTTTGGTAGAATTTTTGCTACAACTATGTTGTTATTTGCAGTTAAATGAAAAGAAAAATAAATGTATGATAACTCTGTATATAGTCAGATACTTACTGCTTCAATTTTTCAAAGAATTTTAGCTGAACATAAATATATCATACATTTTATTAAATTTCCATATACCTTCGCCCGCTTTAGTAACGGGTATAAAAAGCCAAAAGAAAAACCTGGAAGGAAAGTCGCGTGCGCCAAAAAATATTTATTGGCCTCGAGCGCAGCGTTGGCAGCGCTAAAATAGAAATCGCAGCGCTTCAGCTGCAGATACGGTCCTGGCTTTGGCTCCTGGCACACTTGCCCCTGCTCCTGATCCTGGTCTTGCTCCTGCTCCTGGAGAAAGGGGCCAAAGAAATGGCGGAAATACAAAGTTGAGGTATCAGACCAGGAAGTGCATATCGCGTCAGGGAAATGCCCGAACAACAGCAACAACCAGGACAGCGCGAAATCGTAAATAAAATGCAATACAAATACAAGAGTGCAAACAAACCGAAGCCGAAATGCTACCAAATCACTGACAGCCACCACAGTATAAATTGGCTAAGAGAAATGGAAACTTTTGGGAAGCAGAACCAATCTTAATTTAAAATTTTCAAGTAATCTACCGATTGGAACGATATACAGATTTACCAGTAGAAAACTAAACTAATGTCTTCCGGAAAAAAGTTACCTACATAAGCCTACCATTATTTCTTAATATTATATTTTTAATATTACATTATTTCTACTACATTTTCTTTGGTTATTAATAGCTCGTGTGGTTTATATTTCAATATCTAAAGAGATTAAGAAATTTGAGCTGCATTTATGAACAATTAATATGTTATTCCCGGCAGTAGGAAGCTCCTACCACCAGTTTACAATTTGTAAAATGGAAATGTGATATTTCCAGCATTCACAAGTGACTTTAGACCAATTCCCTCAGCGTTATCCCTCTGCGAATTGGCTCTGTAGTCATGTATAAAATACGCAGCGCGACTGGCAAATAAAATTGCTGAGGAAAAATCAAATGGCAGCCGACATTTGCCGTGTGGACAACCGCGTGTGTGTTTGCCCCGATATGCCACAAACTGAAACAGAGTCGGGGTGCAACTTTATTTTTCGGCTCTTGGGAAATTGGAAAATTGCAAATCACGTAGTGCAAAGATAGAATAGAAATTCGCGTCCTGCGTCCGCGTCCTTCCCCTTTTTTCCACCAGAATAAATCTCCGAGTCGAATAAAAAATGCATTTTTATTGCCCATCGTCTCCTGGTTGGCATATGAAAACTTCCAATTGGCAAACTTAACACGGCAGCAGGTCCTCCCCCTTTGCTCATTTGGTAGGCAATAAAAAACTTGTTGCGGACCAAACATTGTTTGTCTTTCACCTTTCTTTGAACAAAACGCCAAGCAAAACAACCTTTTTCATGGCTTCCTTACTTTGTTGTTTCTGCATAAGTCAGTGGCGTTTTCCGGCCAAAGGCGGGGGCTAAATTTAAATTTTCTAAATCAAAATACTTTCGACACGGCATTATTGCACGGCCCGCATGTGCCGACGGTCGGAGTCCAAAAGTATGCAGTGTTTGTTTAGGCGTCCTGGTGAACACTTTGCCCACTTTACCCCGGACCGATACCCTTTCAAAGGGTCCTACCGAAGGTATTCAAGTTCAGCACTTATCTCTGCCCTGAGGCAACACTTAGAAGGCAAGGGCTTCTAGGTGATAATTAGAATGGCATGGTAAGTTCAAACTACTTAATAAATAAATAACGACTTAATAAATAATTAAAAAAAATTAAATGAACTTCACGTCCTTATTAAAAAATTAAATTAACTTTTACTGGCAGAGAAAGTTATATTAAACTTTTTTAATAATTAAATTTTTTTATATTTCTTTTGTTAAAAATGGTTACAAACCTTCAGGTTAATTATTTAATTGTATATATATTCCATACCTTAAAATATCATCCCCTTGAAATAGGGCATACCAAGCTTCGTATTCAACATTCACATTATTTTTTCTCGTCCTTTTTCCCGCTTTTTTTGCCTCTTTTAAATAAAGTTTACGAGTATAGCCAACTGTGATTGAGATTTTTCGGTTGAGCAAGGGCGTGTTAAAGGTTTTCCACAGACTGTAGTTGCTTAACCAAGTACAAGCAATAGAGGATTCCTTTAATGAGATTTTTAGATAGGAAAGCAAAGGGAATACAACAACAAACTATAGACATTATATTCTGTCCAAATACAAACAAAACTCCTCTGTTCCAGTTCAGCAAACTCACGCAAAACTTCAGTTATTTTCTAATAATAAACACAGTGGGAATGTCACCAATTAAATTAATTAATGTGTCGATGGAAAAAGTCAGCGCAGCTTTTTGTTCTATTTCATTAAATTAGCACCAGCTCAGTGCGCAATGAAATTAATTATCTGCATTCGGTTAAAAGCCATGGTGTTCTAAAATGGTAGCATTATAAAATGGCATTAAAAAAATAAACGTCAATAATATTGAAAATGGTGCCAGATTAGCTATGGCTTCTGCTAAATGAGAAATGACACTTTGTTGCTTTCAATTCGTATTAGTGCATTCAACATTTACAATCAAATTAGTTGCGAATTATTTCGTATATTGCCGGTTGGTAAGTTTTAACATACATACATATTTATATCCTTTTTAGGGTGTTTCCAGCCCCCAAAGGCTGGGGTATATATATTTAATAGCTGTATAAAGAAGAGGGTCAGCAATAGAAGCCAATGATGACAGGTGCGCAATTAAATGAAATTCAATGTGGCTGGCAACCGCAAACGAATTCCAAATAATTTGTTTATTTAAAAAACCAAAAGGGATTACAATTAAAAACGGTAATAAAATTAATTTAATGATTTCTACAGATTCTTTATAAACACACAGAAGTCATCACAAAACTTATGAAATATTAATTTTAAGCCAATGCTCATAAAATATTATACTGATAAAATAAATACTAAATTTTTCATTGCTCAAAGTCAATTTATATACTTCTTTTTAACAGACTAAGCAATCTGCTTAAATTATTTCAGTGCTTGAGTTACTTCTTTAACTTTTAAAGTTTTAACATAAACAAAATAAACCAAAAACAAAAAGCAATTTAACAACACTTGAATTCCATAGAAAAACTGTCAATATAAGAGCATTTCTTTACTGCTCCTAATTGTAGATGCTTTTCAATGCATTTTATATTGCTCATGGAGTTCTTGTTTAAGAACTCCTTTTATGTCGCAGAGCTTCCAGAATTCATCTTTCACAGTTTTGCATATTTCGGGCACGTTGTGCTCTGTGTTTGTGCATTGCCAAGTCATAATTTCTTTATATTACTGTCCTTGGCCCCTTTTCCATTTTTTTGTTGCCTTTCTGCTTTGGATGGCAGTGCAACATTTGCTTTGTGCAACATTTTAATTACGCATTCAGTTGGCGCAGACTCGCAAGAATTATGGCACAGAGGGGGTTAAATGGGCGGCGAGGCGGGCGTGGCTCCACGTTCTGCTGCCGGCAGGAGTCAGCTGTTGAACACGTAAAGAAAAAGGTTGGTTCTAAGCGACGATTTATTATAGTTAAAGAGAGTGAAGTTAATAATATATGTTATAGTTTCTTAATAAAAAGTTCTTGATTTTAAAATAATTACACACTCAAGATCTAACTAAAGTTTGAAGAATTTATAGAAGCTCAATTTTATTAGAACTGTACAGATGTGTTCACACAGATGTGCACTTTCTTAATTCATTTTAATAATCAGCTATGTGAAAGTAAAGTATTTCACAATTTTCCCATATTATTGTAACTCAAAACCAACCACAAATATAGCTGAGCTTTATTTTTCGCCAACATTTTTTTATGTGTCGCTGTTTGCCACCTCCACCATGTTTAACATTTCGCGCTATTTATGCATAATTTAACCATTTTATTGTATTATTTGCGACCCGCTTCTTGTTCTTGCTCTTGTTGCAAATAAATGGCAGCAAATATGCAAAAATAATGTACAACATGATACACAAAAAAAAAAACAGAGTTGCACTGCCATAGCCGCGGTGGGTCGAGGCGAGGAAAAAGGGTTTTTGGCCAACAGCTTGAGTAAATGTTTGATCAAAAGTTTTATGGCACCCGAACTGCGCATAAAATCTTAACAATTCCCAAATTTATCATAAAACGTAGTTAGGCCTGCCCCCCAGTCGGTTGGGGTTGTTTTCCGTAAAACATTTTAAGTTTAATGGCAATTAACCTCGTCGCTGCGAAATTAAAATCATGAGCCCGGCATAACCCGCGTATGTGGCTCTACATAAATCTTCCTTTCGAGTCGCAGAAGGGTTGCATGTGAGCGGAGTCCTCCAGCAGACATGACACGTATTTATAGCGCGCCAACGACCTCACTCGGGCCACATTGCTAATACGCCATGTTGGCTGCTGCTCAGTTTTCTGCCCCGGCTTTGTTTTATATGTGCGCACACACTCGTGCATACTCCTGCTCAAACTAAGGCCCTCATTCGACCCACACACACATGCAGCAGACAGCCCAACTTACACATTTCGAGTGCAAGTCAAGTTGAAGCTGGCCTTGCATAGTTCAGCATGCAGGGAAAGAAATTCTATGGTGAGTCCTAGGCGAAATTATACTTTGACACGTGAAATGAAATATCATTGCTTTTTGTTTGTTAAGGTACATCACAACAAATACAGGGAACAATTCAAACAAAATTTTTATTAGATATTAAAATAGGTTTTATAATGTAAGGCTGTTCAGAGTATTGTATTGTTAATAATAATTAAATTTAATAATTATATTTTAGTTTCGGTTACAGTTTCCCTCTGTGCACTGCTACATGTGTCTGCATTTGTATTAGCTGATTGTGTGGGGCGATGCAGCTGAAACAGAGGCAATTGCCGCGTACAAGCTCGTAAATTGAATAAAAGTTCAAATGTTGGCAATTAATAAACCGAAAAAGTTAATGCTTAGTTTGCACTCCGGAACCCCGCAAGTTGCAGGCGCAATCTAGTCAGACAAGAAATTGCCCGGGCTTGCCTCATCAACCAAAAATATCTGAATCTCAACCAAAAACTTGGTTTACTGTAGAGAATTTAAATTTTGAATTAAGATAATAAAATACATGGAACTGAACGGATGTTATCTAAAGTCTCTATATACATATATATCTAAATATATCTAATTGTCAATAGTTTCTAATTACTTATTAAAAATGAATTTTATATATGTATTTTTTAGAAATTTATAGGGTAGTTTAATATGAAAAAACTATCACCGAGTGTGACTATTTTTAGTGTTCCTGCCAGGGTATATATATGGCTGCAAGGGTACTTCACCCCAACTAGTTTTCCTTTGCTATTTCTACCTTATATAGGAACCTAACCCCGGGAACTAAAAGGCAGTTCATAATGTTAAAATTGCCAGTATCTAGCTGGCAGTTGGCTCTTCTCTTTAGCCCTCGGCCGGGATTGTGGCAGACGCTAATTGCTCGAAAAGCCTGAAACCTCTTACCATTAAGGCCCCCTCGGAGTCCCCTCTAAAACAGCCCCTTGTTTCACAATCAATTTCTGCCCTAATGCGTTGCCATTGTAATGAAGTCGTGCAGCATTTTGAAATCGGTGCACTGGGGGCTCTACAATGCCAGGCTCTACAATGCTGGCTCTGTTTCTCTTTTATTTTTGCAAAAATGTAGGTAGTGCACATTTGCTGCAGTTAACACTTGTTGTTCGGGCTCCAACCAATTTTCAGTTCCAACTGCTGTTGTTGTAATTTAATTGTTGCTCGGGCTCCCACAGCCTGCGACCCTTTCCAGTAATGTTTTAATTGTTGTTTCGCAGTTCAAATTCGGAATAATTTTGCCAAGTACATACACGGAACAAATAATAGAGGGATACAATTATTTCGGGATAAAAACAGCAAACTTCTAGGCCACTTAAATCTCGGAGAAGCATGCAGAACATTTTCTATCCCTTTCTGCTTCATTAAGTTTGATATATTTATTTAATTTTCAATATGAAATACATGCATTTCCTTTCCATGTTTGTGTATACCGAACTCAAGGAAAATAAATATAAATCCGTGAATATTTCGGTTGCGAACAGGCTGTGCGAGGCAAGCATTTTATTATTTTGCACCTGTTTCATCATCATCTTGATAGCCACGCAAATTGTTTGCAGCAAACTTTAAATTGTTTTTGTTGTGCACTGATGATTTGTGGGCTAAGAGCAAATAGATATACAGCCGCCGCCATAAATGGCCGGCACAAGCCGGGCCTGTTAATGCTTTTTACGATGATTCTTAATGTGCAGCCCCGCCTTTTAATTATTTAAAGCCCCAAACGCTGCGTGTGCGCATTATTTAATAAATGACAGCTATTTGCAGGAAGTTGAAAAATGATTACGCCCATGGAGAGACAGTTTTCCAAAGGTTTTTTTTATCCCCAAGCGTTTTTAATTCCCCTGACAGACGGCAACAAGGCAAAGGCAAAGGCTGAGGCAGAGGCTGCGGCAAATCTAATTTCTAACACAGAAGGCTACGGAACAGAACAGATTACGCAACAAAAAACGGCCAGAACTGGATGAGGAAAAAGAATTCTCTGTTATTTGTGCGAGGTAGAAGGAAAATCAAGAGACGTCTGACAGTCGAGCCCCCCAAAAGCGTGTGCAATGCATGTGTATGGCATAAATCAAAGCTAGACAATTTTGGCTTGGGAAAACATGAGCGGCGAAAAAATAAGAAAAACAACCGGGAGGCGTCCCGAAAGGGGGAGGAAATCAAAAGTAAGTGACAAGCAGACAGGCAGACGCACAGAAAACACATGTGCACCGCAAACAAACAGGATGTTAGGGGGTTCTGGCAGGAGGGTTCTGCAGGATCTCTGCCACATGACAAGTTGCTCTTTGAATATTTCGAATGCTCCCTACCAACGACCGTTTAAGTACTTTAATTGTTTCGTGCAAAGATGTTAACAACAGGAAATTGACAAAAGAGGAAAAAGCTTTGCTAAGCCAACAGGTGCAAGCAGTTCATGGGTTTCAAAGAGTTTCCCTAAATAAATTCCTGGCAGAATATCTATGTTGAACTCTTTGGTGATTCCGGTTAGAATGATAATTATTTTGTATAGTTTTTAAATCTACCTTAGTTTTTAGAAAGTTTGGAGTTCATAGGCTAATTAATTAAATCTTTTATTTATGCGTAAGATCTGATTTTTCTATGAATTTAATAATATTAGAAAATATATTAAATAATATATATTATTTCTAAACAAACTTGTACTTTAATTAGAACAACATAGATACATGAAACAAATAATACAAGCATTCCCTTTGCTCTCGTTGTTTATTCAAAATGTTTTCCACATTAATCACACTTTAAACGAATCGTTTCCCTTCATCTAAATCACTTTTTCGTATCCCACTTATTTCTTATCAAAGGCTAACATGAGGAGTTCGCAATTGTAGCATGTTCCACTCTATGTTTAAACTGTTTCCAATTATTTTTTCCTTACCTGGCTGCACCACGCACACAGCTCTTATCGGGACTCAATAAATTGCTGTCTCGACGCGAAATGCACACCTGTGCTTGTGATGGGGCCAGAGTATCAGGTAGCTGTCAGCCAACTGCGAGTTGCTTAACCTCTCCGCCTGCGAAACAGCCAACCTGCCAGGCCAGCTCCAGTTTTATTATTTTGTGCGCCATAGCTTGGCTTTTTTAATCACTGCTCTGGAAGCCCGAAGCCCCGATGCGCCAGACAGTTGGGTATACAAAATATGTCAACAGAGGCGACAGGCGGCAGAAAGAGGGCGAAACTCCGTCACTGTGTGCTTAGACCTTTAGACACTGGCCAGACAATGGCCGGTCGTGTCAGCGGCATTTCCGTCCGCCTGTCACAGGACGCTCCGCTCTGATTTGCAGGAATATTCGTATGAATAAACGGATAAACCACAGTGACATCCCACCAGGGTATTCGATGGACTTCAATGAATCGAATGCCAATTATTTACGGATCTCTGAATTGTCGACAATTGCATTACGCAGTGGTTAACTTTCAATGCAAACCATTTTATGCAGATTGCTGTGAGAACAATTGAAGATGATGTGGACGACGTAAGATTACACTTTCGTGCTGGAATAACTTATGCTAATATTTGCAAATTAATATCGTTAATGTTCCTTCTGCAGAAAAACAAAGTTAGAACAGTAACTTTTCTCATGATAAATAAGAAGAAGTATTTACTCCACGCCAAACAAATTCTTATCCAAAAAATAATTCAAATACCCCCTGTTTCCCAATAACTAGTCTTTCTCTGAGTGTGAGACTACATTGATCGAACCCCAATGACTCTTTTCGCTCCTTTGTGATGAAGTTTGTGGATAGGAAACCGCACAAACCTCAAGGGATTACTACATCAGAGGCAACCGCAGAAGGGGTTAATGCACTCTGTGCACACGGGACACAACAAGCCAATTGGGTTTAGTGAGCATTCAAAGGCTGCCAAGGTCCTGTCATATGTTCGCCATTTAATATTTATTAATGGCCGGGAGCGAAAACAAAAATGGGGAAAACCGAACCCGAATTGAATGCATCAGCGAGCCAGTTAATATTAAATTGCCGCATCAATAGGCACAACAACAAAGGGATACATTTGATTGAACAACAATAAATATAACCAGTGCAGAAAAAAACTATGCAGAGTTTGGGCTTGAGGTTTCCCTCCAAACATCAAACGCTTCATAAACGCGGCGCCATAACCCAAACCGAAAAGCCAAAGAAAAAAAGAAAGAAACCAGAGGAAAACTTATGGCTCCCAGGGGAGACACTTGAGTGACTGCCGCGTCTGAAGGGGCTGCTCCCTCCGAGGATGCTCCCTCCGAGGGAAGCCGAAACTATTTCTTTGCCCAGCGTTGTGGAAAATTAAAAACGCCCAGGCCTAAGTCTGAAGCGACCTCCTGCCGATGCCGCTGCATCTTCTGCTTATTAATAACTGCGGCGGCAGCGAAACAGTTATAAGACTCAACATACTCGAAATCTGGGTTATCCCGTCCGGATTTACCCCGGTTTGGGGCCGTTGAACCTCTCGTCGAGCATGGCCGTAATCAGCGGTATTGCGGATTCCAACTCATTCCAGTCCAGTCCGTTCCACAGCCGTAATCAGCACTCACATTACGCATACGCAATGTTGTCATAATTTCGCATTATTGATTTATTAGGTCGCAATGTTTGCATAGCCAAATGCGAGTGACAGGGCGATAAGCGGGCTGTTTTTGGCCTGGTTTTTTGCATTAGCATAAATTACGGGACGATTGACAACTGCGGCGTGTGATGGAGGAACTCAGATTTCACAGTTTTGACAGGCGAAACAAGTTGTGTTTGGATATTTTAATTGGAAGAATGATCTGAACATGAATTAATATTACATTAGAAATGAACAAGGGATGAGTTTCAGCTGATTTTACCTGTAAGTTTAATTAGCAGCAGCTGAAAAGCAAGCCCTCTCTTCGTCTTTGACTTCCTCGGTTTCAACTGAATAATAAATCTGTTTATCTAATAGACTCAAATATATAGTCTAAATTGTACAAATTTAATAGCTATAAAAACTGATACATTAACCATTGTATCCTATAACCTATAATCTATAACCTTGTTATCTATATCGTTCAGTTTAATTAACCAGATAGTAACCGCAAGTAAGTGTTTCGTTCCTTCATGTGAGGCCCTCGATGGGGGAAAAGTTATTCCCCAATTAATGGGCTTTATGAGGAGCGACCAAGGCTGCAGCCTTGCGAGCCTTGATTAAAGTCGAAACCAAGGTAAAGTGGCCTGAGAATGGAATTGTACTTAAAAGCGCAGCGCAGTGCAATGAGTGAAAATGCCGGATAATAAAGAAGGGGTGCGGAACGGAAGGCCGGGAAACTGGGGCGGCGGCGGTGACGGCGGGGGAACGGGGAAAGTCGGAAAAGCCGCTGCGAACATCATTTATAAAAATGGCTCGGCATTTTGCGGGTGCGGCACGGTGGCGAAAACACAGCGCAAAACCGAAACGCATTCAGGCAAACAATTGCAATTGTAATTGAGCCGAGACTCCTCGAATCACTGTCTGTGTGTGGGCGTGGCCGGAGTCTGTTTGCATTGTTATTTCCACGTCGGTGAGTCAGTTCCTCGGTCGGGCTGGCGGTCGTTTGTTCGGTCGCTTAGTGGCAATAAAAAGAATGCGCGTTCCACGGGGAAATTATGAAAGCGGATTCCTTTTGTTTAGAATCGTTTCTAGATTGCATGCAGCCAAGCGGTACGAGTGTGCGGGTATGGGAGCGGTAGCAAAAGTGGGAATGGTGGCTACAGCGCACTCGCACCATTCCCGCTTATTGCTAATGCGACTGTTATATTGCCACGTCTCCGGCTGATATTAGATATTTGCCGAGTTGCCCCAACGCCTCGCCCCATTTGAGCCTGTTACGTCTAATGCTGATTGCAGCATCACATATTTATTAATTTCCACGCAGACCAAGCCTCGAAATGAGTGGATTCAAGGGTTAAAGAGGCCTGGTATTCAGTTATCCACATTTATGAGCAGGTACTTAAGCCAAATTATACTTTCAAACATTAAGTTGCTTATACTTATATATCAGTTGCTTGCTTTAATAAATACACATGTAACTTACATCAGATAATAGTATTGACTTTTAAATTATTCTTCCAGACTCTTTTATGTATGCTCCTAGCTAGCGTCTACCCCGGGGAATCCATTCAAAGCCTTGCAAATTGAATTTCGAAAATATAGCATAATGTGCATGCATATATCGCAATAACTATAATTAAAGAGATGCCCTGAGCAGTTAAAATTCCTTTTAAGCTATTGCTTTCATTCGACTCCAGCTCAAGGCTTAACTCTGGTCTCCTCCGATGACTTTCAAGTTGGTAGAGAAGACGACGAAGATGGCGAAGATGCTCCCCCAAGTGCCATACGTACGAAACGAAAATCAAATTTTTTATGATTGAACAGCCAAGGAGCATGAAAACGCCATTTCCACCCCCAGCATTTGAATGGCTTGCTATTTTGTATCATCATGCAATATGACCAGAGAACGCACTCTCCGACTTTATGCCAATTGCAGCGAGCTGCTGCTGATTTCATTTCCTCCTTAAGCGCGAATATTTTTTGCATGCATCTGCATCAGATGAAGGGTAGCAAGGGTCGGGGGAAATCGAATTTTTATCAAGTGTATCAATTCGCATTGTATTTGCGACCCGACGGACAATGAACTGTGATGACTGATTGATCAGGGTGCTTTATAAGCGATAATGGAGCTGTCACCCGCTGCTGGCAGGAAGTTATTTGAGAATTTACGAATATAGTTGAGTCGGAGTAAAGTTATTTGACATTTGAAATATGTCTCTACCAATTTATAACAATTTAAATCGATTTTTTTAGGATTCTGCTAGTTTTTGCAGCTTGAAGATTGAGAACATTTTCCATTTAGGTCAATGTTTTGTCAGCTTCAATTAAATTCCTATTTCGATTGATTTTCCAACTCCCAGGCAGGACAGCGAGGACGACAGAATAGGCGAAGATAACAATGCAACTGCTTCAGAAGCTGCGCAAAAACAAAGGACTTAAGATAAATATTTTCACACGCGACGTTTTCACTGCTAATGAAATTTTGCTTTCAACTAAATTAGTATCTGTCTGTACAGCAACGCCGGCAACAATGACAGAAAATAAAATTAAATAATGCAGGCACTTTTAGGTTAATTAAACTTGAATTGCAGCAAACGGAGCGCCAAACTAAGCTGGAATAAAGTAAGAAAGAGGTGGACCCAGCACCCGGGCTAATGCCGAGCTCCAGGAGCCTGGGACTTCGCCAGGCCTGTCCTTGTAATTGTTATTACAATACTTGTCCCTTTTCAGCCAGACGTCTCGCACTGCACTTTCTATATAATTGTGTGGCTCTCGCACAGCCTTTTGTTGCCGAATGTATTTGCAGCAGTGCATGCCAAAAACCGAGCAGAGTGCCAGCACACCAGGGTTCCGGGATATGGATGCTCCTTTTGGCTCAGTTTTCCAGCTCTCTCTGGCCAATTTTGCGGCCAAAAGCTGGGGGAAAGCGTTTCGGGGAACGACCGTCAGTGATGCCGCCAGCGTTGCCTTCGGCCTGCAAATCTGCAAAAGTAAACAAAAGTGTTGCCAACTTGCCAAATACAAATACAAGCAGCAGAACAAGGAGCACAGCAAGGAATCGTATCTTTCTCTGCACTGGAAGAAAATGAGAAATATGAAAGGAGATTTCGACAATTTTTTCAAGAAATTGATCATGTTTACGAGGACTTTGTGATATTCTCGAGTAGAAAATAGGCAGAGTTTTAAAAGAGGTTGATATTTTTAAAAAATTGTTTGTATTCAAACTCTAAAATAAAACCTTTCCATAATTTACTTAACGTAATATCTTCCGATTGCCAATCATTTTATTGAAGTGTTTATGTTTGTATTTTTCTTGTGAGTGTAACAACAAGTTCCTGTTATGGCTGCCTGACGCTTCTCATGCTTATTATAATTGCCAGCATTTTCCACCGTTCCCCTTGGAAAAGTTCTTGGGCGTTGTGGGCGTTACGAGGACTTTGGTCGGCCGTGTCCTGCTACAAATGTAAGCAGTGACATTGATGCTGCCTGGCCTCTTTTTGCGTAAGAGAGAGTGTCTCTGCTTTTGTTTTCGTTCCAACTGCACATATTTATTTTGTATGCTCAAGTTTGTCGGTTTCTGCCATTGTTATTATTTGTATTGTGATTGTTGGCAGCATGTATCTGCCAAAAAGCAGCTGGAGCGAGACCAAACCCAGTCAACACTGCGGTCAACAAATGGGAATGGAATGGATTTTACACTATTTCAAATTAGATTGAAAGTCTGATCGGGTTTTGGGTGCACCGGGAGAAACGGATGCTACGAAATAAAGCTAATATGGTTGCTAATAAAAACACTTGAGTAGCTGGTAATAATTATTAAATAATCTGGTAGGAGTTCTTTATATAAAATTTTACAAACCAGAAAAACGGTATAAATAAGTTAGCGCAACAATTGATTTTTAACTTTCTAGAAAATCTTTGTTTATTTTCTAGTAACACAAAAAATTTGTATTACTGGTACTTCTTGTACTTCTTTATTTGAAACTTCCTATAGTCTTCCTGCACAAAGTTCCTTGGGTTGCCTAGAAATATGTTCACATGCTCATCTTTCCAACTCGATCCAACTGCCCGCAGAGGTTGCCAGTTGTCTTGGCATCGTCCCCCCGGCGTGGATGTCGTCTTAATGCCATTTGTAGCGCACACAATTGCTAATTGCTTTAAATGCATTTTAGCCGGAAGTGGCTTTGCCCAAGCCTTTGGCATATGCACAGAGAACCGGAGTAGCTCTCGGTGCTCTGCTCTGCTGCTATTTGTCCTGCGTATTATGTACTGCATATTGGCCGGCATTATCTGGGACTTGCTGCCCTTCTTGAGTTGGCGCTGCTCTGCTTTATTTTATTGTATTTTGTTTTTATTTATTTAAAGCTATTAGCCCGGCTTAGTCTGTGCCTCGGCTTCGGTTGCTGCAGCCCCTTGGAGTGCCGGGCGAGGGGTGCGTATGCGTAATGTGATTCACCAACAAGCCAGTTACTTGGCATCACAAACAACAGAAGCCAGCATAAAAGAAGTATGAGCTTGTGCAAATATTTATTTTTCCTATTCACATGCACATGCACTGGCCTGCGACTTGTCAGCGCTCCGGTTGGGTTATTTAATTGAAATCTACAAGTTTATGATTGTTTTGTATGCAATTTCAATAAGCAATTAAATATGCATGCCGTTGAATTCATTGTTTGCCTATATTGTCGGTGCCCTTGTCCCTTATCCTTGCTCCTTTTCCCTCCCCCCCTCCATCGTTGGTTGCTGTTTGTTATTGCCGGGTCCTTTTGTACTGTGGCTTAATGAATTTTGTGGCCGGCATAAATAAGAAACAGACAGCAGCCATTATTTGTTTGGTACTTGCATTTGTCAATATTTATTATGGAGTGCAACCCCTTCGATTGGAATATTGCTCTACAAATATTTTCACAATTTAAATTTTATGAAATTTTTGCGCTCGGGCTGTAATAGCCATATGTGTTTATTTATTAAATATTTTACACAAGCAAAATAAAAAAGCCAAAGTAACAATTATCTACATTTTTGTGCAGACCTGTAAAGTGATCTTTTATTAATTATTAAATTCACAATCTTTTTCGCTGGAATCATTTTACTTATATTTAATTGGGAAGAGTCATTTAACTTGGAACATTGCTTTCAAATCGAAATGAAATGAAAGCTTCTGAAGAATCATGTGAAGTTCCTTGGATATTGCAGCTGCCACGTAATCCTGACCCCAACAGCTGAGTATCGAATTTATTTTTGCTAATAAAATTGATTGTGTTTTAAAACCCCCAAAGGCAGCGAAGTGGCAAATGGAGGGAGGCATCCATAAAAGAATGTTACACTTTAAAAGTGTGGCTTAGTCGGGAGATTGGGGCTGTTTTGGGTCTCGGGTTTGGGCTGGCTGCTTATGCGTTGACATTTTTATGGGTATTTTATGTGAAGCAAGTGAATATGGCAAAGACAAAGCTAAGCTCCTTTCGGAATCGATAAAAATGCAAATTAAACAGCGGAAGTGTGAGCGCGTCAGAGCCATATAAAGTTGCATATGGCTTTGGATATAGATATAAACACAGAGATATGGTGGGCAAAAGGCAGAGGGAGTGGCAGCTCGTTAAGAGGAAACCCGGGCGAAATTCAAGTGCCGGAAAATGGCTTTTGTTTAGAAGGAAAACTCCAGCAGTTGACGTCTCTCTCCCTCTATCCTCGTTTCCTTTTCACATATAAATATGAAAAATATTCAGAAAATGTCAAACGGAAACAAGTTTCCAAGTCAGCTTGCATGATGGAGCACACATGTCCTGGCGGCCACAGGACGAATCCTCGAACGGGCAGACACTCCTCCGACCAGTCGGGCGACAAATGAAAATTGCAGAAATGATCGGAAATGACCAATTTCAAATAAAAATGTAGCCAACTGAGGGCAAAGGCGACTGACAGGCAGATCCGAGTGCTCAGTTTTACATGAGACATCACAGCATTAGTTACACGTTTTTGATGCTAAATTTAACAATGTCCTGGGTATTGTTTAGATTTATAATTTTATTATAAGGGCATTAGTATATTCAAATTATGGGAATTGTTTTAATCAAAGGTGCTGTTGGGCATTCTCCGACCCCTTAAATTTAATTATGCACTATTATTTTGACTACGAACATAAGGGCATACTTGAGTGTGAGCGGAAGTAGAGTGCTTGACGTGCAACGCCACCACCACTACCAACAAGTGGAAAACTAGCGCAGGAAGCTGACTGAATTTTCTACGGAAAACTGCATTTGCCAGGCTCTCTTCATATCTGAATGCCAAGAGCAGGCTCGTATAGATCTGATCAGATATGACAAGATGACAAATTGGAAAATTTGTCAAGGAAGTTATCGTGATCTGGACTCGCCGGATTCGGCTGGAGTTTTGCTTCCGGTACGAGTGGGTTTATTGACCCCAGGCTTAAGTCGAAGCACAGGCTCATAACTCACAGATGTCGTATTATGCATGAATTTAAAAACAATAACTGGGAAACGCACACGCATGTGAGGATACGGGATCTGCTCCTTCCTCTCGACGGAGAAGCAATAAATCAAGACGAAAAAGCGGCCAGGGGAAAACCCTTTTCAACGATTTCTATGCAAAAGTGCTGGCACAGGCAAAGTAATTCATCAAAAATAATATAACAAGACAGCAAATGAGAAAAAACGAGCATAAGAAACAGCAGCAGCTAAGAAATTTACGAAATGGTTAAAACTGCACAAGGAAGCAACAAATTGGTGCCTTTATATTGCAGAATGTTTGTGCGTCGTGCAATCGTTTCGTGCGAGCATGTAAGCCATCTGGGAAAATCTCGCTCGAGGGCACCCTATCGGAGTCTGCAGGATTGCGAAATAATAAAGGAGAACTTCGTAATATCCTGCTTTTATTTGAGACTCGAGCATATTGAAGGTTGTGTGATCAACAGTTAAACAGTTCAATTTATCAATTTAAGAATAGACAATATCTTGGCTTTGATATTTAATGTTAATGTTAGAATTCAAACTTGTATAGATTACACTTTTCATAATTTCTTTTGCTTGGCATTTAAAAATTCATACCCACTTCAATTTAAAGCTTAAAAATAATATAAATCACAAAACTATCAGCTTATATGGGGACTAGCTGGTTTAAAACTACATACTAGTCAGGTGCTTCTACATTTGGAGTTACCCACTACACTTCACATCCCTTCAGTCTTTTACTTTGTCACTCTTTCTTAGTTTTTATTTGCCGAATGTCGAAAAAAACCGTACTGTAAGCAAATTTCGTTTGGAATCCTTTGGCAGCTGGGTCAGCACTGGAAAGGCCAGTTCGTGCTGACGGTCTCCGTGTTTACTCTCCGGTCAAATGTGTCAACAACATTGCTGTGCAATTAAGAAGGTGCTGCCTCCCCTTCCCCTCCCCTTTAAAAGAGTTTAAACTCTTCTTGGCCGGTTAAAAGGGATTGACTTTAAGCAAAAACTAAGAGCCACAGGGAGCGGGGTAGCAATTAATAGAGCTACACATGTTGAACATCCATCTACCTCGCATACCTACATCTGTTTCAGTTTTAGTTCTCGCACGGGTTCTCTTTTTTGCGCTGTGTGTGTGTGTTTTATTAAGTTTTTAATTAATGTATGAGCAGTTTAAACTTGTAAAAGTCCTGTCATGATAAACTAAAACAATATTTCTCATTTGGGGGCCACCGACGACAGCGTCCATGTCCACTAGGGCGTCCGGGGAGAGGACCAACCCACCGGCAGTCAAATTGCCCAAAGGAAAGCTTTTCAGAATAAATGAAGTTACGGCCAAGGGATGGTCGTGCCTGTCTGCGAAACGGGTTATCCTAAGTGTGAGTGTGCACGTGTCGGTGTGGGTGTGTGCCACTAAAATATTTGCATCTCATTATTTAGTTCTTGGGGATATTCTCCGGTTCCAGCCACTTTAAAACGTTTGCTATTTTTTGGCGAAATACCAAATATAATCCAACTAGATAGATACGTCTTTCTCTTTTTAGATATTATGGTAATTGACCTTTGCCAATTTCTTACGCATGTGTTCCTGGCTTCGCCCCCTCTTCGCTTCGCTTCGTTTCGGCTTTGGCTCCTTTTGTGGCCAAAACTTTTGTTTCGTTTCATTTTTGTGTACCCTGGCTCTCTACTATCTTATCAGGCAAATTGAATTTGTGGTCAGAACCCAATGAGTGTGCTAAACCATTTGGCAAACAGACATCAAGCAGCCCACACACTCACGAATCTATGGCTGCACTGGGAAAATTAAAGGGGAATAGAATGTTAACCTTCATGTAAATTCTCCGAAAATAGTGCAAAATATCATTAGAAATGTTTGATTTGCTCACTATGAAGGAGCTTAGAAGTGTGATTAGCACTACTTAAATTAATTGGAAGTGCAGTCGTACTCTCTACGAAAATAGTGCAATCATTCAAGAAAACTTTATAGGCTCTCAAAAAAATATAAATTATAAATTCCAAGCTTTATCGTAAAACTCACTATTATTTCCCGCTGTATTCCAGTGTCAGTCGTTTTTCAGAAGTCCTGCAATCTGCTTCGTTGAGCTTGCCATATGTGTGTGCGTGTGTCAGCGTGTGTGTCTAATCCTTTATGCATTTGGTATCCCAGACGTCGACTGACCCCATTTGCAAAATTCTCAGCGCCATCTATCAACACATACACACAGAGACACGCACGCAGGGCGACACAATGCACAGGACATTCACACGACATGGTCAAAAACTTTGCACAATTAAAGTTTAAGTGTTGCACAAACTTGTGTCATGTGCTTGAGAGCCTGGGAGACGAATGGGGCGGGGTGGAGTAGTGTGAAAGTTGCAGCGATGGATGCATAAATTTCATTTTGTTATTATAGACTTTGCCAACGAATCCCAAAGCTGCACAGTGAAGGAGAGTATCTAAAGCTCGGTGGCAAACCGTGGTACCCACTTTTGTGGTTTTTAATTGTACATACTTAGCAGCAGATAATATTCATGAAAATTGGGATAAATAAAGTATAAGATAATTCTTAAATATAATTAAAAATTAATTTATGAAAGCGAAACTTATTTGGCTTTACTATAAGCATTAAAATAATCCTAATAAATGTTTACTTATGCTCGAAATATCACAGTGTTCGTATCTTAAGCTCAGTCTAGGTATTTCAAAGGGTCTTATTTCTGCCATCACTGAAGCTGTCCAAAAGTGTTTGCTCTCGGTGCGGGTGTGTGGGTTCGGGGACAAGAAATAACACCTTTCGGAAAGTTGCAAATGCAGTAACAAAGTGTAATTAAAAAGTTTGACTACGCTTGCAAAAATAATGGAATCGATTATGAGCCAGTAGCTCCTCGTCCTGCGTCCTGTCTGGCCTCCATTTTCTCCCCGTTTGCCCATTCAATGGAATTAAAAAGATATTTTTCGCCTTTGACTCCCTGCTGCCGCCTGCCAATTGCATTCCTGCCTCATCCAGCTCCGCGCTCCATTGTTTTCGTCTGTCAAATGCAGACACTTGGCTTTCGGTATTCATTGCTCGGCAGGACTCGAAGAGCGGCAACAGCCGAGCGGAAAACTGTCGCAGAAAACTGCCAATAAGGGCATTTTTATGCATCCGTTTCGTTCGCATTTCTCCAATCAGTTGAAAAAATTGCACAAACGCAATGCGAACGAAAACTTTGAGAAATGTTAATGCAAGTGCTTCTCCCAAAAAAGAGTGCATGTGACTCGAAGGGAGCTCATTAAACTCTCCATAAAAATGGTTTAACGACATCTCGGGTATAATTAGCTGAAAGTTCGTTTAATTACCGAGGATCATCCGATATTACTTAACCACTTTATGCAGACGATTAATTTGAATGCAAAGCACAGCGGGCCATTCATCTGTCGCTGTTAATTAAGCACAACAAATGCGACGTTTTCATTTTTAATACTCAAAGGACCCGGCCTGTTATTGATTTAAGGTTAAACATATATATTTAAATTTGCATAAACTGTTATTAATAAGGCAGATTAAGCCGGCAGCGGTTCGCACCGAATATGAATCGAAGGATAAAGGGAAACGAGCAAATTTGTGCAGTTCTCGTACTTCTTATGTCAGTGTACATCACATTATTGTGATATGCACCTTGCTGATGTTTTTATTTCCCACGCATTTTGTATGCCTTTTAATGTATTTTTAATCCGATATAATTAATACCGCCCCGATGGTTGTGTCTGTCGCTTATTAATTATATTATTGCGTAAAAATATTAACAAGTACCGCAAAGTCATAAATAAATCTACGGGAACATTGAATGTTAAATAATACCCCGGCAACTGTAGCTCATAAATAATATATAATGAGCGCTTCTTAAAATAAGAATGAAAATAAATGCATTCGCTGTGACAGCGTTTAACTGACCTCAAATGGCTTTAAGTCGCTGCCGGGATAAACAAATGATGTGTGAAAAATTAATGATAAAGTTGGATACTGTACTCGATACTCGCTTTGGGGTAAAATATTTATGGAATATTATCGCAGAAAAGCCCCACTAAAAGGTATTTAAGATCAACCAATCAACCCAACTCAATGGAAATGGTAAATGCACCCGACAGATGTGCCTAAGTAATGGGAAAATCACCAGTATTTGCTGTAGCTGACAAAAGAAAAGGATCAGCTTAATGGTCGCAAAAAAGAGCTGAAATCCGGCACGCTTGCCACGGAGTTGTTCGCACTTGGCTTTGGCTTTCATCGTCAATTTAGAAACAATTTCCCTGTTTGTTCTATAGTTTTGCGAGCGTTTTAAATGTGTTACTGCCTGTGTCCACCAGCACCAACCACACCTCACACCCGCTTGCCTGCCAGCCTGCCTGTCTCTCTGTCTGTGGGTGTGGGCGAGTGTGGATGAGTGTGTGCGAGATCGTAGGCTGTTTGTTGTGGTCAGCTGTGCTGAAAAGCTGGAAAATGAATCCTGAGGTTTCCTCGGTCATTTGAATGCTTTTCTTGTTGCCGGGCCACTCACACTTCAGGACCAGAGAAGTTGTTCATACGTCCAGGTAAGTCCATCTCTTCGTGCTGCTATTTCTG
Organism: Drosophila tsacasi; assembly: GCA_018904565.1. Classification (NCBI taxonomy): domain Eukaryota; kingdom Metazoa; phylum Arthropoda; class Insecta; order Diptera; family Drosophilidae; genus Drosophila; species Drosophila tsacasi. Next base: position 22,766 of record JAEIHY010020043.1, on the reverse strand, counting down.
TGAGCTAGTTTTTTTTTGCACCCTGTGTTTTTGCCGGCTACCCTAATCCAAAGCAAACACCTGCGTCATAAACTTTAAGCCCGACAAAGTTTCGGGCCAACAACCGAATTGGATTCATTGGAGCGTACTTACGGCTTGCTGTGTGCGAGTTTGGCCAAAAATGAAAACTTTTCGATTTGTCAAATGGTATTTAGGGATATCCTTGGTTGGGTCTTAGCAAATGTCTAAAAGTTTAAACAGTTTGTATGTAGAGCAAGCTGTATAATGTGATATATTGTAATGAAAATGAACAAAAAGAATTGCTGGAAAGAAATAATCCTAGGAATAATAATAAAAACAAAACCGCATATTGAATATGTAATTCCATGTACCTAATTCTCATTTCCCACTTATTTATGTGAGTAACTTCTCATTTTGAATTAACTAGTTACATTTATTTTAAAAGTCCCCAATAATGCACCTTACAAAATATATTTTTAATTAATTTACTTTAACACTGCCACAGTAATAACAAGGTCATATTTTCAGCTAAGTCCTCTGATCCCAGTAGGCTCTTCGAGATAATGGAGAAAAGTTTAAAGAACTTGTATAAACACTGCACCATAAACGGAATATTTCCTCATCATCGTTATCAAGTCGTTATTAGAGTTATTAACATTAATTTATTAAAGCCCCCGTACATGCCTGACATGACAGTCACAATTCAAATAGATATATATTTTGCCATTGCCCAACCCCCGACTAAACCGAATTTAATGTTCGTTTCAGGAGGGGAATCTCGGCTGCTCCGGAAAATCCCTCCGAGGACGACATTTCTGTTGACACTTATTTTCGGTGGGGAAGTCTCCATCTTAGCAGCTTAGTGGCGGACAAATTCCAAGTCTTTGGTCACGCTCTCCCCTCGTTGGCAACATTTAGCTGGTTATTGTTTTAACATTTGCCCCCACCGCCTGCCGCCTGCCGCCCGCAAATGTCCGTCTGAGTCGGTCTTATCTTATCGTTATTAACGTTCATTTTATTGTCATGCTGCTCGGTACTCGCTCGCTGCCAGTGGCAGCTTCTGTCTGCTAGTTGCCATCCAGTCGGTTGTATATTTTAAGAGTCCCTTTTATTGTGTCATTATTGTCATTTACTCCTCGGTCTCCCCTCGCCGATCCCGGCTGTGTGGCCTGCATTATTTTGATTATTTGTGAGTTTACCACTAAACGTCTTTCTTTCAGTACATTATGCTTGGTTCCTCTTTGATTTTCTGATACCTGATGACGGAGCTCTCTGACACACCGCGAAAAGAATGTTTGGACAATTAAATCAATAAATACAAAATATAACTGAAATATACTTATGATTGAAATAGATTTTAAGCTTATAAAATGTCTGTTGAAAAAATATAAATCAATGAACCACCATTTATGCAGTCACCTTTCTCAGTGTAGCTGCGTCCTAATGGCTATATATACACAGTAACGCGGTATTATTAATGTGATTAACATTAAAATCTCTTTGATTTGAGCTCTGAAAGGTTCCCCTCGCTCCTGATTTTGTCATTCATAAAATCCACTTGTATATTTTTCCCGTCCCTTATATTTTTGTTGACCCATAAATTCTGATTGCCAGGTCCTGGTGGTGGGTGGGCCAGTCCATCCAACAGCCAAGGGATGAATAAAATAGGCCGCTCATAAATTGATTACAGTATCAATTGCTGAACTTTTGACTTTTAATTAAAGGCTGGCTGTGCGTTCGCCTTCACTTCTGCATATATGGGCAGCAAGTTGTTTCAGTTACCAATTTGGCGTAAAAATGCATACAAACAAGAGAGGGCCTGGAAAATGCATACATTTACGCTATAAAGAAAAACTCTAGAGGCGGAAAACTCTAGAGGCGACCGCGTTAAAAATGTGAATTAAAAGAGGCCAAATGAACGGGATCCGGGGGCACGAGGAGGCCAGGGCTTGCGAGAAATTATAAATCAATTTAACGTGGCCAAACGAGAGCCAGACAAAAGTCTCAGTTTCGTGCCGCATAGTAAGTAAATGTGCGGTGGCGGTGGCAAAGTTTTCCATTTTCCATTTCCATTCCGTTCTTGCCATTTTACAAGCAGCGCCAGCGAAAATTGTATAAATTGCCAACTCAAACGGAAACGCAATGACACCGGACGCCATTGACCACCGCCGCCGACCCTTGGCCCGTGATCCTGTTCCCGAATCTCTGGCCGGGTCACGGGTTACGTGTTACGGGATACGGGATACGGGCTGGCCTCTCCGGGATTCCGGGGACGCATGCGCGGCTCATCATCCGGCTTTTCAACGCTGCCACGGATGTACGCGCTTTAATCTGTAAACCGCAAGCGACGGCATCAGATACAGATACACGTCCACGCCCTCGCACCACGGACTTCGAAGCTACTGGTTACTGCACAGAGAGAAATTTCCTAAAATGTGGGCCTTATAAACTGAGTACAGGCTGCTTACTCTTGGCAACCGATTTATGTGTATAATCTTTACAATTAAACAAATAACTCACCATTTTCTGAGTGTACTGCATTTTAAGTCAAGCAGTTGAACAACTGTTTGTAATTGCAGCATCCCTGGCATTGTGGTAATGGCTCTTTGGGGTTGACTTGGGGTTGCTGTCCGGCGGAATCTCTCACAGTTGAATGCTGCCAAAAGCCCTTGTTACCGGATGTTGTGCAATAAAAATGCAAAGTGCGCAAAAGTTTCTGTCCAATAGCAGCCAGCTGATACAGTAAATAAATGTGAATTACTGTTTTTCGGGTGCACCACGGTGGCATTACAAGTGCGGAGGGGAGGGCCGAGAGCGGTTAAGAAGGCGAAATTACGCGGGACTCGAGTGGAGGATTCGGTGGATTATGCAATCGCAGTGATAAGAGCTCAGATTTAAATGTATCTCTTAAGTAATTCAGAAAAATTTTTAAATAGAATTCACCTAAAAGTATACTTTTCATGTTGAATGATCGCACTGATTGTGTATTGAACTGCTTGCAGTAACGATCTAAAATAGGTAGAAAATATTTACATTTGTATATAATTAGGTGTTTTGATATGAAAATAAAAAATAAATGTAACATAAAACATTTGAAAAAAAATATTCAACTTGTTCCCGCCCGGGTTCGAACCGGGGACCTTGTGCGTGTGAAGCACACGTGATAACCGCTACACTACGGAAACACCTGAAATGAGATTATCCAATGTCCCTGGCCATTAGCGAAACACCTGAGAGGACTCTAAGGGTTGGTACTTAAATGTATTTGTTTCATGAACAAATCAAACTATATTGCTATTATGTTGATATAAGTTAATAAAGCATTACATTATTATGTATGTAGTCAGAAAATTTAATAAATAAATCAAATAACTTAGACAAAACTCCTACCTAATCATCATCAGCAAGTATGCAAGCGACATAACAAAGAAAAGTAATTAAATATAATTCATGAATCTGATTTGAGAAATGGAATAACAGAAAAATATTTCCCTGACTATTCCTGTTATTGATTACTATCTATTTCCTTTCTCAGTTTAATTTGCTTTGGTCAAATATTCCTTCTGCAACGAGTTACCCATTTTAAGTGATATCAAGTTAGCAGAGATAAACCATAAGCACCACTGATGTATGAATAAAATGAGAATAAAAACTAGAATGCTGACAAGGAATGGGAGAAATGTTTATTTAATAAAAATTCTGAAATAAAGTTGTCAATTTTATTTAATCCCGCACTTGAAATAAAATAATAAGCCCGCATTTAAAAAAGATAATAATCTCTAAAGGTTGCAAATTTGTACAAAAATTTAATTTTTATATATTTGTCTTTATAATATAATTTCTGGTACACCTTATAAGAATAAGGTTAAAAAAAGATTCGTCTTGTTCCCGCCCGGGTTCGAACCGGGGACCTTGTGCGTGTGAAGCACACGTGATAACCGCTACACTACGGAAACAGTTGAAGAAAGACAGCCGAAAGTGGCACGTCGATGGGAGGCAAAGATGTTAGAAAGTAATCACGACAAACCGGATACTACAACTGTTATTGCTCGCTATACATACAATACTGCCAGAGCTATTTTTAACCTGCTTTAAAATAGGGAGAAATAGTTGTGTTGCCGTGGTAATTCTATTGAACATTTCTCACTTCTCTGGTTATCTAAATGCTTTCCCCTGGCATACTTATGCTCCCTTGCTTTTAATGAGAGCACAAAGACCCGCTCAGTTACACTTAAATACGATGTTTAATGACAAGCTGTAATTAGTAGGGAAGCAGGCTATCGCTCCTCGCGCATCGCTCTCATTATGGAGCTTAAGAACTTAACGATATGTGAAAATCACAAATTAAATTACTTATTTAAATGTGATTATGCGCATTATTTATGGGTAAAGTGTTGCCGCTGCTGGGGTGGGTACGATAAATGCAGTGCCACAAAAACGTGTGTTGCATTTTAAGGGACAATGCTTCGGAGCGATCTGGGGCGGGGCTGGGGCTGGGAATGGGGACAAAAGGGATTGTATGCCCGGGCCATTACGTATACGCAGCGTATGACATTGAGCTAACGCTCTCGCTTATCGCTTGCACGTCGCAGCTGCTCGGGCGCATGGAAAGGAGCCACGTTTGGCATAATGAGCGCCACCACCACTCCTGCACTGCTGCACTCCTCCACGGCTCCCATCCTTGGCTATCGCAGTTTCCTCCGTCCATTTCATCGCCCACTCCAACCCAATAAGCCAATGCCCAAGCGGTGCATTAGTGTTGCGGGGAGTCTGGGAGGATCTTAAAGGGCAGAGATGAGAATTAAACCGCGCTGTGTACCTTTTAACAGATCGAACTTCAAATGATATATCTTAGAATACCTAATACCCTTTAAACAATTACTTCTTTAAATGTTTATGGGGATCCTCTATACTTATCTTATTTTGTGGGGGTCCCTTTATCGTTTAATGCTAAATCGAGTACCTTGTTAATGGTTTTAGGTACAGGTACAGACGCCTTCTCTAGGGATATTATCCATCACTGTGTGCGCTGAAATCCGATGTACGATGGCGCGCAAAACGTCAAACGGCAAATAGCACCTTGCACCTGAAATGCATTAAATAAACATCATTATCGCTAAGACTAGAACAAGGCACACCTCCATCTACACCCCCCCACACACACTGCACACTCCCACGGCGAACAATGCAAGGCACACACTAACACACGCAGGCACAGCTGCACATGGACGGGAGCACAGAACGCTGAGCATATTTGGCAAACAAAAGGATTTTGCGGTTGAGTTGTGCAAACACAGAGGGAAAACGTACGCATTTGGCTTTTCACTTGTCGGATTCGACGGAATCCGGAGCTCTTGAGCTTCGGAAACTGGCTAAAAATCGAAATCGAAGTACTTGAACGTTTTTACTTTGAAACAGGTATTACAGAACCCAAACTTAAATTAGACATTAAGCGAAAACATTTCATAATTTATACTCGATGGCTTACATTTTATAGATATTATTTGAATTCGTTTATTGCAATTCTTTTTTTAAATTTAGGTTGCAAGTGTACAATTTTCGCGGTGTTATTTGATCATTTCTATTTTCTCACGTTATTCCCGCTCGCGCACTCTCTCCTTGCCCCCTTACCCAGCCATCAGTCCCACCATCCGTTCGGGCCCTTCCAAGTCCCGAAAAAAATCCACAGCACTGCCATTTATCATTTTCGCCCTATTGAAGTTTTAGTCTCGCGACGGCGGCCACATAAAGCAGCGACAGGCAGCGGGAGGCTGGATCTAGAGCCGCGCTGGAGGGCGTGCCAGCCCTAAGCAGATGAAGATGCCCGGCCAAGCCGGCGCAGAAACGGCCAAGACACAAAACAGCAGGGTTGCCAAAGGCAAGGAAGAAAGAAAAAATAACACAAAAAAACAGGAACGAAAATGACAAAAAAAAAAGAAAGAGAATACCGAAATCGTCGCACAAAAAGAGACGTGCAAGTAGTTCAAAAACTTTGGCCTAAAAGCAAACCGAAGGCGAACGGCAAGAAATATATAGATGTATATGGGACGGGATGCTTTGGGGGGCGAGGCGAACATTGGCTGGCATTTGGGCGAGCGTATGACATTATTTATGGTTTGTTATTTGTGCAAAAAGTATGCAAGAAAATATGCTGCGACTCTTTCATAATTTTCCTTTTTTCTCCTCGGGGCAGGGCGAGCGAAACAAAAGTTTCTGGGGTGCCTGGCGAGGCCAAAAAAGGCGACAAGCTTTAAGTGTGAAATTAAAGCTGATGGGACAAGGATGTGTCAGGATCCAGGGCCTGGCAGGCATTAATTAAAATCATAAACGCAAATCGACAGGCGGGAGATTTTTCATAATTTACTTTCGCCCGAATCACACGCTACAAAAATGTGCATAAATTACAGGGACTCATTAAATATTTTCCGCATTAAATAGAAAGGACCAATAGCCGATAGCCGATGCCTCGCCTCGGCTTAATGACCATAAATCGAAATTAATGACAATGCCGAACGATGGACAGAGCTGTCGATGGAGAGCACTGGGGTGGACTGGGTGGAGGGCCGCACAGGATCCTGCGGACGTCATATCGTTTACGCCAGACCACAAATGAAAGCACCTGCTGCTGCTGGTGCTCCTGCTCCAGCTAGCAAAGATTCGGGCCGTAAAGTGCTGCCAACGTTAATGACACCTGCGAGACAATTTCAATAACCGATATGTGCCATTTCGGGTTTTGTGGATCGTCCCCTGCCCACCGCCACTGAGGGATGTTTTGTGGCGGCATTGAGCTATCGATTACATAGCTCACCCAATAGCTTCACAAACGTATTTTCTTTAACTTCAGACAGATTTTAAAGCATGAAATCTTTATTTAATTAGACAGACTAGGGAAATATCCAACAAGAAATTCAGAAAATAAATCAAGAACTATATACGAAAACACTTCCCTCTGAACTAAAATGTATCATTATTCTGACTTAAACAGTATCCACTGATTTCGTGCTGCTCTCAGTGGGAGTCCAAGTTATGTTTGTGTTTAATCAAATCTGGGCCAGCTCCTCGAAAAAAACCCTAATCTGGGTCATCATACGCAATTATGTGTCAAGATGAGATAAGTAGCGACTTCAAGTCTCCATATACCCTACCTTGGCTTCCGCTGACCCAAAAGTAAACTTGACAAAAAATAATTTCCATTGAAGTGGTTTTTGGGGGCACTAGGGTGGTAAATTTTATAGCTGCTTATTTAAAAGTGCCTGAAATTATGCTAATATGTACACACAATGTTCTGCAGTCGATGTTATCGGCACAAACCACATCGGCGGACGGCAAAAGAAGTTCCCCCAGAATGAGGTGTCAAAACAAAGAGAATTCTTTAATTTTCCCTCCACTCTGTGCTGACTCGGCTGAATTCTGGTCCTCCTCGAACGCCGATTTTACAGACTGGAGGCTCTTCTGCAGCTGTTTACTTTGTTAATGGTCTTTTTCAGCTAAGCCCCTCCGTCGCACGCGTCCAGAACCACAGGACTCGGGACCGGGCGGGGTCAGGACAGGACCTCTCCCCCCATCGATTCCTGCTCATTTTTTGACCTCCAAGCACGTGGCATTGAAAAGCTTCGGTGTTTTGATTTAAGACAGCTCTGAGGCAGTTATTCTTTTTCGCTTTTGTACTTCGCAGTCTGCGCGTCTGCGACGCGGAAAATAATTTATACAAAAGGCCCTGCTGGATTCCATTTGCCCTTATTTCGCTGAGTGGTCAAGGTGCGGTGGAAGTTGCTTTGCTGATTTTGTTAAATACTTTTTGTTTTTCTTTCCAATTGTAGTTAAGGTTTACTTTGAAGTGAGCCTTCTTTAATGGTGCGCAGCCCAGGTACATAAGTGCAATTGAAAGCGTATATTCCATTCAGTGAAAAGTTATAAGCTTTCACGAATTTAATTATATTATGATTTTAAAATTTTAACATGTTCTTTGATATTTAGGGAGTTCAAAGTGTTATGAACTTCATCAACAAATATTAATATGAAATTCAAGTTATATCATCTTAAATATTTTAGTTATTTATTGTAGCTAAGAACATTTTAAAAGTTAATACTTCTCTAAATATATTGTTAAATTATAAATACTACAACATGATTTCTATTCCTGTGCCCAACAATTTATGAGATCTTCAACCTCTTCAGTTTCCTGGAATTGAATATTCCAGTTACCAAAACGTATTATCGTTTCTGAAGCCATTTAATTTAATTGGCTCTCGGCAAAAGTCGCCCAGTTTTAAACGAAAACTGAGTGGTAATCAAAAGTTAAGTCGTGGCATCAAATAAATTGTCATTTCCCTGGGAACTTAACCCGGCGCAAGCTCCGTAAAGAAATTAATTTCCCACCCCGTGAGAGAGGGGCGAGTGTTGCGTTTGCAAATCACTTCAGGAAAATGCCCCAAGGCATTCGTGTGTAATTTTTGTCATTGATTTGGTCCCGGCAACAGTTTGTCAGGCACTCACTTTTGACCCTGCCCCAGTCCCGCCCCAGCCCACCGACCTTCGCCCCCACCGCACAGATGTCGACCCTTGACACAAGCAAACAGACAGGGCCAGGCCGAAAACTCGGCCCCAGCGTCTTTGGAAATTTATTACGTTTTCAAGTATTTTTCCGGTTTTGTTGCCCGGAAATTGCCGAAACGTGTGGCCGGCGTGCAAAATCCTTGAAATGTGCTAAAATAAATTATTAATAATTTCTATGAGATCCTCGGCAGACGGCAGACTTTGGGAATTTACACGGTTTGTCGTCGAATAAATGAATTATTTATTTTAATGTCAGATCTTCCTGCTGCTCAGCTCCGCCCTCGGGTCAATTGCCATATTCGTTTGCCGGCTTGTATCTCCATCTTTTCGGTCCAGACTCAACTCATTTCTGGGCCAGAGGACGTGCTGTGATGTTTTTTGCCATTTTCATTTTCCTGTTTTTGCTGTGATAATCTATTTTGTCATTCGCCTCAATTTGTTTGTCGACTGTGGCCTAACAAATTGTAATCAAAGTTTATGATTGACGGATGTTCAGTATTCATTATTCAAGCTCCGCTTCATCTGGGTAAAAAGTCTTCAAGGAATAAAAAAGTACTCGTTATTTTACCCTTGGAGCTGGAGACGAAAACGACAATTTTCGAAAGAAAACATTTTCCGAGTTGAAAATAACAAAATTAGTAGAATCTCTCGGAAGATGTTTTTTAAAGCTTAAGGTGAGCGGTATGACCGAAAAAATTTCCCATCTGGTCGTTAGAAAAATGACCGAATATAATTTATATGGTAACAACTTATTTAATAAATAAGACACGGAAAAACTGCCAAAAAATTTTAATTATTAAATTAAGTATGCAGATTTATTAGCCTTCAAGAATTTAATCCAGAAAACTTGCCAAATTTAAGTTAATGCATTCTGACATTGGTTTAAATTATCAACTTTGCTATGAAGTCCCAGCATCAGATTCGTAGCACTTATTTTTGTTGCTTTTTTACACTGGTGTAAATAAAAAGACTTTTAAATTTGAAAGCCAAACTGAAGGACTCCCTTTAGCAACGATAAATAAAATTAAACGAAATAAGAAAACCTTGAAAGAGAAAAATGTATTTCAATGGACTACGGATTTCACTTTTCAATTAATGCCAGCAAAATTATGATTCAAAGGAAATGCGGAGCCTTCTTCTCATCGACGGGATGTGAGTCAAGGCTTTGCATTTCCATTTCAATCAATTTAGCGGCAGCGGCAGGAATGAAGAGGGAAAGTACGGACCCGTGCTGAATCAGTGGCACACCGGCAACTTGAACTGTCTGTCATTCATCAGAGAGCAAATATGAAATGAAATTTAATGATATTATATCAATATTCTCCCATTGTCTGTTTGCTTATATCCTGTTACTGTTGTCAACGTCAATGACATGCAATTATTTTCACATTAAAACTCATTTCCGTTACTGTAACTGAAGCGAGACATTAACGGTTGGATGGAGCTTCTATGGTCCTTGTATACTAACATCAGGGTTGGTCGTGCAGGAGTGCAGAAAGAATAAAAAATAGGTGACAGTTATGCTTTTGATTTCAGCTTAGGATTTTTGAAGTTAAGACAAAACCAGTCAAAAAGTTGGTATTCGTAAAGAAGTATGAAACAGTAATCAAAGTATTTAAAGAAGTTTTGTCTTAGAATGCACGGTAAAGGTGTGGTAAATCGCAATTTAAATTTAAGTTTTTTACAAATCATTTATCCAGAAATAAAAAAATGTAATAGATTTGTCTGGAAAATGGTCGAAACGGCAGCTCTGGCCCAGTAAGCCGGCTAATGGCCAACAACGATGGTCCGCCGATTCGACCATCAATACTCCAATCGCTCAGTTGTTGGCAATGGCCATTCTCCACTCTTATGTAAATTCGAGATGCAGATCCTGAGCTCCACGCTCCTCCCTCCTCTGTTGGCACAGCATAATTAAGGGGATATATGTGGGCGGTCGTCTGGATGATAGCCCCATCATCCGCCATATCATCCCGACAGGCTGTGGCCCAGCTACACGGTCATATTAAAATTATTATTGTATGCAGTGGGCAAATGAGAAAAGTTGGCGCAAAATTACATTTAAAGCCAAAAAGAGAACGGGACCTGGGGTTGCTTTAATATTTACTATCAATTTAAAATTCGGGCAAACATTTATATCAGTATTGTGGCGGGAAGTTATTGTCCTTTCGGGCATCCACTTAAGGTCATTAATTCATTCGGCGACAGCTGCGAAAAGTGAAAATCGTCTTTCGGCCGTGGGGAAATGAAATTAACATACTGCGCAGCAAGTAGGAAAATTTAATTAAAGTGGCGTAAAAAATGAGTGTTAAAAGCGAGCTTCTGGGCCTCTCATTTGCATCGAGTGAAATATAAATGTTGTCATTTCATTTCAATCTTATTGACCATGCACTCGGCAGAAAAATGGTCACTAACAAAATAAAAGCAGATATAAATGAAAATTATATTTAGCTTAAAAAAAAAAGGCATACTTAAGTTTTCAAGATAAGAGTATGAGAAAATGTTGCAAAATTGTATGCAAGGTTTCTTATTGTCTGCGAAAGATCATTACACTCGGACAACATTTTCATTTAGTCGCTCTCTTTTATTACTATTGTTTGTATGGTTTATTGTTTTGCCTAATGTGGCATAGTCTAGACACTTTTAATATATCTAAAAACTCGTCCAGGGGTTTTCGGTAGGCCACTCCAGGCTGCGTGTTAAAGTTGAAAATACTTTGCAACGCTCATACGCAGCGTTGGCCACATAAATCTTTCACCCTCATGCGATGCCCTATGTGTGCGTGTGTGTTTGTCTGTGCACATTAAAAGTTTGCCTAAGAGCTTATGGCACCATTTGTTAAAAGCGATTTTTAATGCTGCTGCGAGATCCACACACACAAAGGGCCGGTCGGGGGTGTACAGAAGGGTGAGAAGGCTCCAATGCCATGGCCAACATCTAATGGCTTTCCACGCATCCTCCACTCTAAACTTTTTTAATGAGAACGGAGTAAGCCAATACTCTATGCAGACCTGGTATTTCTTTATTAGACACAACATTATTTTGACTTGAAGTGTTTAATAGAAACTATAATATTATTTAATATAACCTTTAGATAAAGTAATGAGCCCTGTGAATTAAATGAATTTAAAAAAGGGTTCTCCCCTGCAAACTAATCCGAAGAAAAACCCATTATTTGTATTTAGTAAATATTCAATAAATATTAATTATAAATAGATTACCAAATGAGAGCCTATTAGTGTACTAAAACTTCGATAAAGCACAATTTAAATCGCCTTTTGGCTTCCCTTAGTGTCATTTAAATTGTTGCTCCGCCTGGCAGCTCATGGCTTTTCCTAGGGGAGGAGCTCAGGGGTTTCTGTAATTAGTTGAAGCGCATTAAACCGCTATGATTTTGTCACGGTCTGACATTGAGGGGCTTCGGCTTAAGCTTCGACTACGGCAGCAACAGCAGTATCATGCGAATCGGCTTACAAGTTTCCATGGCAAATGGAAAACGTTTTATCAATTTTACACCATAATTGCCGACAGAGCGCTGAATATTTTAATTGGAAAGTTTCTCATCAGAATGGCAAACGTATCTGAAATGGAATCAAATGCTGCATTTGTTTATTTTTAAATAATGTACAAATTCGGAAGTGAAGGTTGTTTTTTCTTTATTTTTTTTTTTTTTGATTTGATTAAAGTATAGGTTGACGTTGGACTGAAATTATTTTAATTACCATTTATCACTGCCTGGAAGCTATTCTAGGAATTTAAATACTCCCCTTGAATGGTTACATACTAGTGTGGCGTTGGGAAAAAGTTTCTGTGGCCACAGTGTCGTGCCATTTGCTTATCGGCAATCATTTAACATGGAAATCGTTTGGGCAAGCCGAAAAAGATTTATCAATGGGCGATTGTAAACAATGGAATGGCGCATGGCATTCCCATCAAAGTATGCATAAAACATTTATCAGAATCATTTATAATAGCTTATTAAATTTATGTTAATGCCATTAATCAATGGAAATGTTTGCCTCACTTGCGCCAGAGGGTAGATAGCCACTTAAATCAGCTGTTGCATCAAGATCGCCACCGGACTCGCCGGCTGTATTCCCGCCGGTCAGCGGCAGCGCATTAATGTCAATCAGCCGTGTAATTAACGCGGCCAAAACAGACAGAAGCCGGCAGTAACGACAATGCTCGTGCCGAGTGACAAACGGGAGCCATAAATATGGCTAATCGGTGTGGCAATGATTTGATTAGATCGGATGAGCAATGCACTTGGAGCAAGGTTACTAGGAAATATTTCTAAAGAGCAGCAGAGATTTCCATTTCAAATAAAACAAGGAGCCATATCACTTACTGAAGTGATAAAATAAACAAATTTAAAACAAGAACGTATGGAAACTTTTTATTTCTATACCCTTGCAGGGTATTATAATTTTGGTCAGATGTTTGTAACGCAATGAAGGAGACATTTCCTTTAATTTGATCAAATTTGATTAATTCATAATGATCCAAATGTAAGCTTCAAGGGTATTCAACCATCGGCGTGCCGAAGTTACCCTCCTTTCTTTTTATTTCTTAATAACTTATATATATTTATTATTCCCTAAAAATATAGGCTTACTCTTTAAATAAAAATTTAAAAAAATTAAAAATTAAAATTATTTAATTAATATTAAGCTTTCTTTGCTATAATCCTCTAAGTGTAGGTTCTCGGCTGCAGTGCGAATGCAACGAATTTCTGACAGGCCGAATGTCGGCTACATCATCATCGCCCAGTAATTAGCATTTAGCAGGTTAAGCTAAGTTAAGTTAATGTCAAACGATGTGTCTGAGCCCGATTCGGGTTCGAGCTTGGAAATGGCTTTGCAATTGGAGTCCTATTCGGGTTCGGACGGGGTTTGGGTGCCAAAATATGTATATTAGCCAGGGGCTAGAGCATATGAAGCTATTTGGCAGCTGACAGGGCCTTTCACTGTCAGCTTCGGCTTATGTGCCTGTGTCTGTTTCAGTCTCAGTTTCAGTTTCGGTGGCGCCAAACTATTTGCTCCGCGTCGGCAATTAATTAAATGCTGTTAATGAATCTGAATTCCGCTTTTGCGGCGAACACCATGAGAATGTGTTTGCTGTAGGAGGGGAAAGGTGGCTCAGGCGTTTGCTAACTAAATTTCGCGGATTAGCGGAAAGGGGAGTCATCTGGCCTAACATTTTCCTGTTTGTGGATAACCTTTCAACTTGATAATTCTACCTTGTCGAAGTTATTCTGAGAATACCTACCACTTTGGTTGTTCTGCATAAATGCTTGAATATCTCTATATACGTACATTCAATGTTGAAAAATGAAATACAAGGAAAGCAGCTGTTAATTTACCAAAGCTCTTACATTTGAAATTTACTAAGCTTCGATTAATTTAATTTATTTTTTATTCATAAAATTCCAAAAACTCTGTCTAATGTATTTATATTAATATTTAGATACACTAAAAAAGCCAGTTTAATATGTCTTTCAATTCAAAATTAATAATTGGTTCTATACAAAAGTTTTTATATGGTAACCAAATCAATTGATTTTTTAAGTTCGCCTTAAGGTTATTTTGTTGTCAGCCAATCCGTTAAATCCAACGTATAGACATTAAATCAAGAAACATATTTTAAAATTATTTTTGCATACAAACCAATGCGCATAAAAATGCTGATTCAAAACAGATGGCCTGTTCTGCCCTGAGATGATCAGAGATGTTTACGCTTCTTTGATCCAAAATGCTCACTTTTGTGCATTCATAAATTATTTAAGATCCATCAACATTGTTTCTATAAAACTTCGTATATTTCGAGCTTTGAGTTCCATGACTGTTTGAGTCACTTATACATAATACCGAATATTTTCCACTCATTATCTCAGTGTTGGTCGCTTCTTATTTATTTGATGTTTTGACTTGGCCTTTGAATGCTTATCTAATCTAATTAAATGGATTCCTACAGCCGGACGTGGCGCGGAAAGGGCGTGATCGTGGGCAGAGGGCCGCGTCTCGGACGAGGCGTGCTCGTGAGGAAGTAGTTGGAGAAGCGGGACTGGAAGCCGCTGCCCAGGACGGAGGCCTGGGCGGGCAGTGACGCCGGCGGGGCGGGGTGCACCGAGTAAGCCGGCTGAACGACCCTGACCGCTGGTCGGGGAGCAGCAGGCTGACTGATCCTGATCGCGGGCTTTGGAGTAGGTGGAGGGGTGACCTTGACCACTGGACTAGGCGCGGTCTTTACCACCTGCTGGGTCTGCACCTCCGCTGGCTTGGACTCATCCTCAAAGGGCGGCAGTAGATCCAGAGATAACAGCTGGATGTCCTGCTTGGCGGCACTGGGCTTCGCCTTTTCCTCCTTGGCCGGCTGGCTGGGCTTCGTGTAGTAAGGTTTCTTGGTGGGCTTTGTGGCCAGCGTTGTTGTGGTCGTCGATCTCGTCGTCCTCAAGGTAGTGGTAGTTGTCGAAGTCGTGCTCGTGGTACTTGAATCATCCAGCAATGGTGGCAGCAAGTCATTGAATGGCAAATCAATATTTTCTGGCTTTATTTCCGAGACATCAGCTCCGCAGAGAGCGATCAGCAATGCAGATGCTATAAGAAGCTGCAAGATTAAAATATAAGAATATTTTCAAATCAATTTCAAGATATTCGTACTTAAAAAACAAAAAGAAAGCATCGATTTTATAACATATATGTTGGGTCTAACAATAATAGGTACATTCCAGAGACTCATCAATCTGTTTTATTAACATTTGTGTGGAAATTGATTTATCTGACTTGGAAAATGCTTAAACGGGCAACGCATTGCTGACCAATTTTTATCTCGGGTCTTCAAAGTTATGACCCTATTGTTCGATTTGGGCACAGCCATTCCAAATCTGTTTCAACTCGAAAATTTGGTTCAGTTTTGGCTCTGGAAGTGTGGGCGCTTGAAAGTTATTCCCATCCGATTTGAGTCGGCCTTCGAAATGGCGAAAACCTTGCATTGTTTGGCACATGCTGGAACTGGATTGCTTTATGGCATTTTGTTCTAACGGACATGTTCCTTTCGCTCGTGGGAAAGGTCATTAGACCTTCTTTGGCCCTGATTAACATAGCTACTATAATGAAACTAATCGAGCCTGAAATTTATGCAAATCCGTTGGCGGAATAGAAAGAAATTATCCGTCATCTTGTGGTCATGGTTCGCAGATTCACACCTCAGATAATAAAGCAATTTATTTCGCCAAATAAATATATGTAAAGCAGACAAGTCACAATACTCGTCTGGTTTCTGCATTTTTTTGTTTCGATTGTTTAATCAAATATTTAATTGGCGATATATTTAACATTTTTGTTTGCTCATCTAACGAATGATTCTATTATGCTAATTTCCGCTCAGAACCAATTGCATAACGTAATTTATGCAGCAAACTGGAACCCAACTAATGATGCTTACGCAAATTGCTAATTAGAACAAATTTGCTGCATTCCTCTCGGTTCTATTTCAGGAAAGACCAGCTCCGAAGCACAATTTCCATATCGATATGGAGCAATCAAAAAAACTCCCGAGATACTTACGTATCGCAGCGACATTTCGGCGAGGGATCCTTTTATATTTTATTCTTCGATGAGATTATAGGGGTGTCCCGAACCGAACACTTTGAAATTTTCGAACGAACTAAAAGCGTCGCTGAGCATGCGCGGCACTTTTATAGTAAATCGATGAAAAGCCATGGCGCTACGTCGGATAACTTACACGAATTTGCTGCAGAGTGTAAAGTTTAATAACCGGATTAGGACGGGGGTTTTATTTTTTAGTTTATTTTGGTCTCGCTTCGGCCGAAAGATGGGCACGAGAGTGGTTTTTTTGCTCTCGGTCTCTCTGGCCAATTAAGTGGCTTCCTCGGCATTCATCTTGGGTTTCGGGCAAATGCAGCAGCGGCTGAAAACAGCTGATTGCCCGATGAACTCTGGGGTTCACGGTCGCATCTCGTGGCTACAAGATCTCGTATATCATGCGGCATATCTGGTTGCCGGGAGTTGTCACACACACCTGCGAGTAGTTAATTTTATTTTCGGTAAAAAGCGAATGTAATGCTTTGCATTTTGTCAGCGGTTTGCATAAATTTTGATAAAGGACAAACCTGATTTTTTGGCACTTCCTCATGCTCGTAGGAGGGTGTATGCTGTGTGGTGGGTGCCAGTGGCAGTGCCCGTGCTCGGAGATTGATTTTATTTCCATTTCTTAATTGATTTTAATGGCATTCGCACAGCGCCAGCCAACCTGTTTGTGTCTATCCGGTGGAACGCCCTCATTTGCATTTAAATCGTGGGGGGATTCTCAAATGGAGTGAAAGCAAATTAGTGCCAATTACAAGTGCCCGATAGCAGATAGCGGATAGCAGATCGGCATCTCCGTCATCGGGGCCCAGAATTTGATAGGGCCCTCCGCTGGCTGTCGGCTTTATTACCTCAATTTCGTCTGATACATCTCCAATTTATGCAAATTATGTGAGCGTTGATTCCTCACGCCGAGCCGAGACTTTTTGTGTGCGTGCGAAGGCTCATAAATTATGAGCCGCATTAGTGGCAACCGGATTTCTCGGGCTTTGTTTTGTTCGCTTTGGCTTGGATTGGTTTAACTTGGTTCCCCGAGATTAATTGCTCAGCAGCCCATTGTTAAGATTCGTGTGGTATTTTTCGATAAGCGTTGGCAAATAGTTTTGACTCTGCACTCTGTTGTCCGCGGCATTCGGCCTAAGTGGATACATTTTAGAGAGATGTTTATCGCTTCATTAAACTGCGGCAGTGAGTCCGAGCGAGCGTTATTAAGATCGCAGGGCATTTAAACAGCAATCAATCAGATTTAGGTTAATTTGCTAAATTATTTAACAAGACTGCCAATAACGTAACTCAATTAATCAAGCACGTAAGGAGTTCCTGCTAGCGTAAATGGTTCTTATATTTCAAAATATAATCAATCCTATGACTTTATTATAATGTAATGAAATGTTGGATTAAAATTATGCTCCATGAATTATTTGATTTTTTCTAAACTACGAGTATAAGCTAAAACTTGTTTTTTTTTATACCCAAAATAGACTAAGGTGGGTCAATTTTTTTAAATCATAAGTATATTACAGTTATCCTTATATTTCGCAATAAATACATTTATTGTTAATACATACATGTATCCTTAAATAAAACATCACTATTTCGTAGGCAATTCAGTTCCACACATTTTTTAAATAACCTTTAAGGATAATCAGATATAAAGCAATCAACGAATACTCGCCCGTTTACCTTAATTATTGTATTGGTATTTTATTGAGAATTCACGTGTCTCAAATTCATCAAAAGCGAATTATTTATTCCGCCCTCTCCCTGCAACGACATCGACATCGGCTGGGATTGTTCAAGTGTTTTCACTCCATGGCCGTGCGTATCCCTTCCGAATTCTTTGTTATTGTATTACTCTGTTATTGTTTCGATTGTGCTCCATGACCGACTCCATTTCCCGGCTCCCATCTCCAGCCCCGTTATTTATTCGTATGTATTTATTTATATTTATGTGGGAGTGGGCCTGCGATAAGGGAAATGCCGAGTGCCGAGCATCGAACTTCGGCGGCATGGCCTGCGTATTCAATTGTCTTTGTTCTGCCGCTATATATACACTCTATATATAAATATATATGTACATATAAATCGAAAAATTCTGTTGTTTTTCTGAGAGGAACGACGCGTGTCAATGCGTGACATAAACAACGTTTATGGTCAAAGGGACGACAGCAATGAATACAATTTTAAAGCGAAATAACACATGTGTCGATATATTTGCCGCCGAAATTGATTTGAATATTACATTAAACTCAAGGGGGAGTACGCCCCGTCGTAATAAACAAATCACAAGGCAAGTGGGGGGCCCAAATCCAGTCGAGCCTTATTTTGCGTCTGGCATAATTAATGAACCAGTGAAGTTCTGTGTGACTTTCAGTAACTTTCAGTTAGACAAAGTTACTCTGTCAACAGTGGCCGAGGGCTTAGAACTGTCAGTACTTTCTTCAGGGAAAGCAAGTTCAAGTTCAGTTAAAGTAGTCTCACACTTTGTGGGGGTATTTAAGTTTGTTTAAAGTTCGGAACATCAATTGATTTCTTTCTACATTATATTTTTCAAACTTATTTAGAAATATGTTTGTTAAAAAAAGGTAAATATTTGCATTTCTTACTTGCTTAAATACCGGCTTATTCTTAGCAAACTGGAATTGGTTGCATGTTTTCTTTTTAGCCAGGTCAACACTTGCAAAGGAGCTGGTCTTGGAGCACCTTTTCGCCGGACTCCCTACCTGTTTTGGGAAGAACAACTACTGGCACTCCTGGCCCTGCTCGAGGTCGTTTCGCCTGCCAATCTGTTTGCTCTTGCCCACGAACTTGCCGGTGGCATTGTTTTGCCTTCGAGCCCTCTCGGACCTTCTGGACCGGCTTTGCCTTCAGCTGGAACTGGAGCTGGAGCTGAGGAACTTGAACTGGACTGGACGCCTGCCCCAATGCCGTTTCGCCGTTTACAACTTCCTGGTCAGGCTTCTGGCCTTGCCTTTTGGCCTGTCGCTGCCTTTTTGTTTGTTTTCCTTTTTTCTCGCTCTCGCTTTCGTTCCTTGTGTTGTGCACCCATTAATAGTGTAAGGTAGGGTTTGATATATTCGTGAAAAGTAAGTAATATGCATTTCTGACATCAGTTACTTCAACTAATGAAACCAACTAAAAACACTGCCAATCACCTGCTCTAGATTTAAATATTTAGTACACTTCCCTCTTTTACAATCCCGGGTAACTTTTATTCTGATCCCAAAACTCTTTCCTTCTTATTTGTTTTTCTGCTGCTCGGGGCTGGCCTTTATAGTTATCGTCCTTTCCTGGTTGCCTGCTTGTTGTTCTTGGCCGTCAGTTTGTTTTCGGCTGTTGCCAAGCGGAGAGCAGCGTCTGAGGCCCCTGTAATTAGCACAAAAATGAAGCGGGATGGGGGGCCGGGAACTAAGGAAGGCCAAAGAGCAGGATGCACCCAAAATGTTTGCAACTTGAAGTTCCCGCTGTGAGAATTCCGCAGTTGCTGTTGCAGTTGCATGATTTGCGGGCCCGAAAGTCAAACTCAAGGCACTCGCACAGCGCGCACTCGAAAGTCATAAAGTGCAAAAATTGTTACACTCAGGCAGAAATGAATTATGAAAGTTGTTGCCAACCTCCTCAGATTCTTTGCCTTGTTTTGCTTACCCCTCTCCTCGGGCACTTCCTCATCCACATCCATTCCCACTTCCACTTCCCTGTCGGGCTCAGCGAAAGTTCAGTTTTGGAGAAAGTTCTGTTTGCGAGTCGACTGCATATTATTTAATTCAATTTGAATGGGGAACTTAAAAATATTGCCTGCCCGGAGGCAAACCAGCGGGAAGCCGTTGTCTTCTATTTTCATTTACAATTGCTGGCCAGTTTTATTTTTATTCGATTTGAGTTCAGGCCAGTACCAAACTCATTCCAACTCGGAATCAGTTTAAAGATATAAGACTTCAAAGAGAATAGTTTTGGAAAACTTGTAAGCCAGCAAACACAAGAATGAAAGTAATGTAGGGGAAATATTCTTTATTTTAAGGCAGAAAAATATAAAGCAGTTGAATGCGTTTTTTGCACAATTTCGAATGACTTGAATTTAATTTGAATTTAAATTCATTCGATCACCTTGTTGTATTATAATTCCTACTGAAGATGCTTCTTCTATGCTATTGAAAATGTCTTTATTTCCTTATTTTCACAAGTTTTGTTCGAACGTCTAGCGGTTGGCTAATTGCCCGGAGAGCTAATTAAAATCAGACTGAAATTTCGGCATAATCGGGACCGCAGCAGCGATGGCAGTAGCAACAACAACACCGGCGACCGAAGTTAAATATATTACGCAGTGCGCCTAAAAGCCGACACCGAAAACTTTGCCCTCGCCTCTGCAAATACAAACACACGTGCGAACTTGACAACTTTTCAGTGCTGCAGGAACTTTAATTAGAAAGTTTTGTCACACATGCAGGCACTACACCTGCGGTCAAAATACTAGCAGCATAGATGAATTCTGAAATTATATTGCAATGCTCAGGATGTGGATTTTTTAAGTACTTCCATGTTTAAAATCAGTCTTAATTGAAATATTATTAGACTGCCGGTCAAGTGACTTAATATTTAGTGAATCGTTTGCCAAAAGATTCAGAAAGAAATACACTATTTTATTACCCTCATTCGTTTGCCTGAATGGCCCCAATGATCTGTTGCCAAAATTCGCCCTACACGACCAACCGGAGACTGCGTCGGAATCAAAGTCGCTACTCCGACTCTGAAACATTGTGAATTTTGAAGAGAGTTTGCGACCACAGAGACAATCTAAACTTTTCAAATCAATTTTAATTACCATAAATATGTTTGCACTTTTCGCTCAGTGCAGACGGCAACGGTTCCAGCCTGTTCTCATTCGTCTGTCAATCACACAAAAACAAGAAGGTGAGGGTATGTCGCACATTCCGTCAGTTTTGTGGCCCTCTGGGAACCGAAGTTCTAGAACCTTGTGCAGGTATCACTTTGTATCTGGCGGGGAGTGTGTGAGCTCGGTTTATTCTGCGTTCGGCACTTTGCGTTGGCAATTTATTTCCACTGTCATAGCAACATGCGGGCAATTGGGGCCAAGGCCTGTATTTGTGGCCGGGATCGGGGCACAAACATTCAAAATTTTGCTTTAATGACTTAAAAAAAACAGTATGGTTGAGAACGCAGCCAATCAAAGCAGTCCTTGACTTGGCAGTGTTCCTCTGTGAGAATTCCATATAGAATCCCAAAAACAAATCGTCATTCTGAGCTATAGGTCCCAAAGTAAAATAAGTAACATTACAAAAATTAAAAACTCAAAATGAAAGTAAGTTTGAAAGTATTTTTTCAATCACATTTTACAGGATATATTTTAACTACCAGGCATCATCCGATCATTTGTCTGGGCACGGTAATGAAAATATGATTTGGAAGTTCCGTGGGCAGCCAACTTTTAAGGTATACTATGGAATAATGCGCAAAGCTGCGATCATTGCTTCTGTCCAGCAAAGAGAATTAAAAATGAGGATGAATGCTGAAATTAGAAACAAGTATGAGTTACCTTACTGGAAGGATCACTATGACCAGGACGAAGTGAACAAAAATGAAGATTTTCACTGTGAGCGGGATATGATCTCTGATAGCAGTAAGGCTTTTACAGAAATTAAGGCTACTGAATCCACAGAAGACAACTTCAAAGTTCAAAATTGTGCTGAAGATATTACAGAAATTAAGGCTACGAAATCTAGAGAAGACATTTTCTCCCTACTTGAGGAAAATGTCCAACAGAGCCAGGAGATCAAAGCACTTTCCAACGAGTTCGAAGAAGACAACCTCAAAGTTCAAAATTGTGCTGAAGATATTACAGAAATTAAGGCTACGAAATCCAGAGAAGACACTTTCATCCTCCTTAAAGAAAATTTCGAAAAGAGCCAGGAGATCAATGCAATTTCTAACGAATTGAGTGTCATATCCCCTGTACAGAAACCCCGTTTATATAGGACTTTCTATACCTATGAATATCAGATGCCTACCCGTATGGCAATTGTACTCCCAAAACCCCTTCAAGGACGCACCGTATTGATCGATCCCATTGACTACATTATTCGAATGCGGCAGTGCTCTGGCCCGCTTCATATGCGCATGAAGGTTCCCTCTAAGGAGATTTGGTGTCTTGACCAAAACAAGCCCAAACAACTAATGCAGGATCAGTTATATACGACCACTTATATAGCACAAAACTTATGCGATATAATTGGAAGCCTTGAAAACAGAGCACTTAGCTTTTCTTCGACGTCCCAGGTACCTGCAAGCTCCATAAAGCCCAAGAAAAAGGCCTATGATGTAATCCTAATTTTTCTACTTTTAATACTTTCAATAGTAGTTTTTTATTTCATTTGGACTTCTAACCTGCCTGAGGAGATCCTGGTGACGCTTTCAGGAATGTATACTCTCCTGATTGCATATTTATATTTCCTAGTCAATTAGAGAATCCTATATAAATAGTAGCAAAATAAAGGCTTATCTCGAAATTTATAAAATGTGATCGCAGACGTGTTTTTATACCATGTACCGTAGGTACAAAGGTATATTAATTTTGTGCAAATGTATGTA
>JAEIHY010020042.1:20008-32012 GCA_018904565.1 Drosophila tsacasi | reverse complement strand
CCATTTTGTATTATGCTTGAATTTCGGTTTTAATTTTATCAAAATCGGACTACTATATATAGCTGCCATAGGAATATATATAACAATTCATTTAAATGGATGCACAGACGCCGCCACAAAGTATGCAACACAAAATGACAATAAATATACGAAATTTTAAAACCTTACTGCAAGGGTATTTAAACTTCGGCTTTTGCCGAAGCTAGCTTCCTCTTTTGTTTTTTTTTTTTTAATTTTAAAGATTTTTCAGGCAGCTAAAATGTAATATATTATTTTTAAATCCACAGCTACTTCAAAGAAAATACCTACAACTATACTCAGCCGCTGGTGGTGTGATTGGAACGGAGCATAAATCGTTAAACAATATAAACCATCAAGTATTATTAGCAACTAACTCGAACTCAGACTCGGAATTCATTCAAACTTCAACTCAGTCGAACTCATCACTCGTCATCATTGTCAACGGAAGAAGCCTCAAACAGTTAAAGATATATATTTATATAGAGAGGATATATGTGGTAAGGATCGGGCAACGCTAAGCTACAACTAAGGACTAAGGATACAATAGCATACAGAATACAAAATACAAAATACAACAAAATACAAAACGCAACTTGCAACTTTCAAGGCTGACGAAACAAATATTTTGATAATCCAAACTTCAGAAGCAACAAAAACAAAACAAATTACAAATTACCACAACAACAACAGCAACAACAAAAGCGTTAAGAAGAAGAGACTGATTTTAAATTAAAAAAAAAGAGCAAGCAAGGGAAAGGCTAAAAAACAGGACGAAAGCAGCATTGAGGCAAAAGTGATTCAGGATCAAATCCACAAAAAAAAAAAAAACAAGGCAACAAGCAACCACTCTTTCCATAAAAACCACATTTAGATTATATCTAAATATTAAATATTTCTATTTTCTTTGGATATCAAAACATGTTGAAGAAACTCAAGTGCATGGAGGCTGTGCAGGCAGCAGCTGCCGCCGCCTCGGGCGCCTCCTCCACGGGACAGGCATCCAACTCCAAATTGATAAAAACCGAGCCCATCGACTTTGAGATGCTGCATCTCGAGGAGAGCGAGCGACAGCAGCAGCAGCAGCAGGATCTAGAGCGGGAACCCCCCAACAGCAGCAGTGCCTCCCAAGTCCCCCAGAGATACACCCACGTCCAGGTACAGACTGTGCCGCCACGCCAGCCCACAGGTCTGACCACACCCGGTGGCACCCAGAAGGTTATCCTCACTCCCCGCGTGGAGTATGTGCAGCAAAGAGCCACCAGTTCCACGGCTGCTACTGTAAAGCATATCTACACCTCACAGCAGCAGCAGCCAGGGCGATCTTTGCCTCAAGAGGGCACCGCTTTGCTGACTACCACTACAGGATCTGCTAGCGGCACGCCACAGATCATCATTACCCGCACCCTGCCCTCCACTCAGCACCTGTCGCGTCGCCATTCAGCGAGTCCTTCGGCCTTGCAACACTACCAACAGCAGCAGCAGCAGCAGCAGCAGCCACAGCAGCGGCAACAGGTGTCCCCGCCACCGCTGCACCACCAGCAACAGCAACAGCAACAGCAGCAACATGTCCGAGTGATCCGCGATGGCCGCCTGTACGATGAGACCACTGTGGTGGTGGCCACCAGGCGGCATTCGGTGTCGCCACCACCCTTGCACCATCACTCCCGATCGGCGCCCGTCTCCCCGGTGATTGCCAGGGGGCGAGGGGGCGGCACTTATATGGATCAGCAGTATCAGCAGAGGCAGACGCCACCATTGGCGCCGCCGCCACCTCCGCCACCGCCTCCACCACCGCCACCACCGCCCCAACAACAACAGCAACAACAACAGCAATATATCTCCGCTGGAGGGCCACCACCCACGGCGGCGGCTCGCAAATTTGTGGTCAGCACCAGCACGCGACACGTGAACGTGATTGCCGCCAATCACTTCCAGCAACAACAGCAGCAGCACCACCACCACCAGCAGCATGTGATTGCCAGTGTTAGCTCCAGCAGTGGTTCACCCAGCGGCACCACCAGCTCCACTTCTGCACACATCTTTCGCACGCCCGTGGTGTCCAGCTCCAGCTCTAGTTCGAGTTCCAACAGCAACTTGCAACACCACCAGCAGCAGCAACAGGCACAGAATCTGGGCAGCTCGGTGATGCGGCCACCACCGCCGCCGCCACCGCCCAAGGTCAAGCATGCCTCCAGCTCCAACAACAACAATGGCAGCAGTAGCTCCAACTCCAGCTCCAGCAGCAGCAGCAGCAGCAACGGCGAGGAGCCCTCCAGCTCGATTCCTGATCTAGGTAAGTCTCTCTGCCAGCAACTCGAACTGTTAAACCAGCAGCAACCCGTTGACCCTGACGGCACTTGCCAATCGCTATAAGGCGGGCTATATATAATATATATATATATATGGATAAGTCGGTTGACAGGTTCCTACCAGAGCCATACATAAATATATAATGTGAAACAGGAGACACTGGGCAACAGAATTTTTAATAAAACTGCTATAAAGGGATATATCTTTTGGTAAAGGCATAGGGAAGATTTTTTGGTGGTATATTATTATTATAAAGCATTTTTAATGATAAATATAATGCTTACTGCATAAGGAAAGGTATTTTTGATATTTAATAACTATAAATATAATATATAAAAATATAGAAACTGAATTAATAGGTAATGTATTTTTGAATTCATAAATACAACACAGAATTATATTATTTGTCCATAAATTCAGAGTACTTATCACTTGCTTATATTTTTCATAAATTATTAATTAATTTCAGAAGAAAGTGTTAAAAGTTAAGGTTATTTTTATGAGAAATGTTTTATTTATATATTGTTATATTATTATATATTATATATTATTTTATTTATTTATTAGGAAATATATTTTGGATTTTTAATAATGCAAAAAAAATTATAAAAACTGAATTATTAAATTATTTTATTATTCAAAATGAGTGAGACAGCACTGAAGAATTTTCTTTATTCGTAAATTTAAAGCTTATATTGTTCATGAATTATAAATTAATGCAAAGAGTAAGAAGTTAAAGTAAGGGTGTAACTTTAAAGTAAAATAAAATATTTCTTTATGCCTTAATATTTTGATAATTTTTAATAACTTTATATAACTATAAAAACTGAATTATTAAATGATTAATACATAACATAATGAGTAAGGCAGCACAGAAGAATTTTCTTTGTTCACAAATATAAAGCACATAAAGATTGTTTATATCTTAAATAAAATATTAATTATTTCACAAATTAAGTAGTAAAAGTAAGGATTATTTTGATAATTAATAGAATATTTCTAAACTAGGCAATATTTGTGTAATTTTTAATAAATATATAAAACTATAAAAACGAAGTTATTAAATGGTTATTAAATATACATCACGCTTGAGACAGCTCAGAAGAATTTACTTTGTTTATAAATTTAAAGCCTATATATCTTTCTTATCTCTTTTAATAATAACAAATTAATTCTACAAATAATATAAATTAATTAATTAAAAATAAATTAATTAATTACCTAAATCCTCTTAACTGTAGCTTAGTGTAAAAACTAAAAGCCAGACTGGGGCTTATAGTAAATCATAACGAATTCAGACTCAAGTGAGTCAGCAGCGGTTAATAGAGCTGTTTGTACAGTTACACGTATCTATATAATGCATATAAACTATACTGAAAATGTGAGGGAATAACGGTACACTGAAAGGTCAAACTAAATATGAGTAATTTAACTTTCAAAACAAGAATTAAACACACATGCAGCACGTTTTGAAAGTTGGATTGGGTCAAAGTGGGTGAAAGTGTGGCTTAAGAACCGCATTCCCCGCGAGTCACAAATAATACCAATTTATCAAAGGGATTAGCTCATAACTCTGAGATTGGATTACTATATAGTATATATGTCCAATTCGAGGCTGCACCTTAAAAGCACAATTTTTATTTAAATTTAATTATCAATTTAAATTGAAATTGTTTTCGGGGGTTGGTCAACAAAGCCCCTCTCCTGCTCCGACACACATTTTTTTTTTAGCAATGCCAAGGTTAGGCGATATATGTTATATATATTTATATATATATATTTGTATATTTTTTGTGTGTTAATTTTTTGTGTTTGTTCAGCAATTGCGTGGCTGCTCTCTCACCTTGAACTTCAACTGGAATAAACTTGCCGCTCTGTCTGCTGCTTCTCAGAGCTCTTCTCTGACGTGATGTCTGACTTTTGTTGGTGTCGTTTTCGAATTTGGAATTAAATCAGCATATATGGGTGAAATACTATATATATATTTCATTTATACGCATCTGTTATTTTCTGTGTGTTTTTCTGCTCTTTTTTGTTTTCAATTTATTAATGAATAACTTGGCTAGTTGGGATCTGCATTGGTGATTTCACCTGGGCTACTTCCGTTTTGTCTGGCTTTAAATAATTTAAAGTTTTTAGCTAAAAATAGAAGAGAATTACTTTATGTTTATTATTTAACCTAAAGTTGTATTTAAAAAAGGATAAGATAATTATTTAAAGTTTTTTATTCACCCTGAAGTTATATTTAAAACAATGATAAGAAAATCAATTGAAATTTCTTATTCAACCAAAAGTTATTTAAGAAATTGTTATATATAAGTATATATTTTTTTTATTACTAAAATCAATGAAATTTATGATTTTGTTCTTTTATATTCAAAAATAATCATTAAGTAAATAAATATACAAGTTTTAAGTAAAAATTACCTTTGATCGAAAAATGAATAATATTCTTTAAATATTGAATAAACATAACCATTTGATTTTTATAATAAAAGTCATAAAGACTAAGTTCCCGTCTTGCTAAAGAATTATGTAATTTTCTAGTTTGTATTTATCATTTTTAAATTATTCGAATTTCTTGTATTTATTTGCCATTTTTATGCAAATTGTTTAAATTGATTACTGTGATTGTTTCCTAATTATAACTAATTTATTGTTTAATTTATTCCAAGTTCTTCTAACATTTCTTTTGTATAATTCCTGCTGGCATTTCCATAAATTATTCACTTTCAATTTTGTTTTGTTTAATTTTCGGCTTAAAGCCTGTAATTAATCAAACTTTTGTTTATTTTTCCGCGTAGTGATTATGTCGATTATGCGTTATTATTATTTTTAGTTTGGATTAAATCATATGCTGAATACAAAAATGTCCAGCTAAGTGAGGAACCTGTTCCCCAGAGCATGAAAGTGACAGTTGAGAGTGATTCTCGGTTGCTGAGAACTCTCGGTATTCTAATGATTTCATTCGCCTTAGCTGTGGGTTTTTATTTGTTTATTTATATTTATTAATTTATTTTTTTTTGCATTGATTTTCTTTATTTGTGGTTCTTGCTTTTTTGCACATTTCTCAAGATACGCTTAGGGAGTTATACAATATGTAGGAGAGAGCGTGTGTCTGTGGAGAACTGATTTCTTGGACTTGGCTTTCGTTCTCCTTTGTTGCCTGACGACGAGTCTGCTGGCTAAGCGAATAAAAGTCAAGGCCAACCAGCGGCGGCTCGGATAGGTTTATCTTTTTTTATTTATTTATTTGCCTTTTTCCAAGCCAAAAAAGAGAAGAAATCTGTGAAAGTAGAGAGCTTCCCCGATTTAGCTACCTGTTTTTTTTTTTTTTTTCGATTTGTACTCTGAGAGCCTCGAAGTTTTCAATGTCAATGCCAAAGCGAGCCATATAGCAACATATCAGTAGCAATGGGTCAACACGGAATGTGCCTGTGTCTGTGTGTATACAACACTCATAAACGTCCATAAGCCCCATGAAATGTATTTATATTCCATTGTTATCATTTTGCGCAAGTGACAGGCGGCAATTGTCGCACAAAAATAAACACAAACAAGGGATACATAGGGGGCACACACTTGAGGGAAAAATCAGGGGAAATGTAGGAAAAAGTGTGACTAAAAATTGGATGGTTATTAATTATTATTAATAATACTAACTTTATTAATTAGATAATAACTTGTTTTGAAGTTTGAGCTTAAAGCCAGTATATGTTTCTTAAGCTGAATGATTTTATATACTGACACATGTTACTATTTTTTATATTACATTATTATTATTGTAAGTAATTACTGTTTTTTTTTTTTAATATATAAAACACTTGTCTTTCATTTACATTTTAAAGCAAAAAAACACCATTGTTTATTTTGTATTTATTTATTTACTTTTTTACCTCAAGCCCTGCCCTCTTGACTGTAAAAAAATAAATAATGTTAAGTAAGGAAGGAGGCAGCTTACGCTCAGTGGGAAATAATTTGCATACGCTCGAGTTAGCCAACTGTTGTGTAAACTGTTCTACTAACTACTTTATATAGTATATAGTGTTACGCAAAATGTTATTTAAGCTGGCAAATTAAATGTGGCAGTAAACTATAAAAGATACAAAGTATTTAAAGCAAAATAAATATATTAAATCTTTTAGTTTGTATTTATAAAGAGCTAACGAGTAATTGAAATCCACATATAGCTCTTTTAAATAACTCCTTTAAAATATATTAATATTTTTCCAGAAAATAACATAAACTTTCCTGTGTAATACTCTATTTAAGTTTTTATTCACGATCTTTCCTCTTTAAGTTCTCGATTCAAAAAAAGTACCCTCTTCTTCTTATCCGATTACATATGTACATTCGATATATCGATAACACTATCGTTTACTTAAAAATACAATTAATTCTATTGATATTAATATTATTTAGTATTTACATTTATACACAGCTTACACTTGATAAGTTATTATTACAACTGCCAAGTAATACCTATAATTGTGTAAGGTTCTGTTATCAGTTAATACCCTGCAATCTTTAGTGCACTAAATGCTTCACTTAAATTCCAGAAACTCAATTAACAAATATATAACTACAAAAATTGTCAAAGAGTTTCGCTCAGTTTCGCTTTTCCATACAATTCACTGGCCATAATTTGATTAGCAGAGAAACTGATTGACCAACTGTACAAACAAACATATATAGTATGTTGGTTAAATTGCATTTTGGCTTATTGCGTTCTGGCCAACTTTCAATTGACTCATTAGCAGCGTCAACTTATTTTTCCGGATTGCCTGGCCCAGTCTCAGTCATCCGATGACCTTGCCAGTGAAATCTCGCTCTCACTCGCTTGCATAACACCCATAAAGGTGGCGATACTAAATGCAAGTGCCACTTGTACTTATTATTCAATGGAATAAAAGCCAAACGCGTAATTTGTTAAGGTTTGGTTGAACTATTTGCCATTGCAAAAAATCAATCATAAAAATCAACGATCTTCGGAGAGAGCAAAAGAGAGAGAAAATCGATCGAACAGGTTAGAGAGACAGAGAGAGAGAGAGCCAGAACAGTGGGCGGCTTTTCAACGGGGTGGTGCATTGGGGGTTCTTCGACCTTGGGGTTATACAAAACTAATAATAAATATAGCTACGTATTTGCCGCTAATTTCCCATCAATCGCCATAGGAAAAGTCAAGCGCCCCGTAGAGTGTTTCATAACCGAATTGAATATTGATATAAAATTCTAATGCATATTAATAGCTATGGAAATTGACTCGTTAAATTGAGATATTATGTGGCTTTCATTTAAAATGTAAGGAAATATATTAAAGGAATTAAAAGAACACAATTAAGAAGGGTTTTGGGATCACTTAAATACCTTAAATACTTTAAATACCTTAAACCCCTTAAATACTTTTAATACCGTAAATACCTAAATCCCATAAATTCTTTAAATACCGTAAATACCTTAAATACCTTAAATATTAATAATAATATTTAAAAAAAAGAATGTACAAGATTTTATAAGTATTTTCTGTCTGGCAACAAAATTTAAGAAAATATCTAAGATATAGCCTTAATAAATATTCAAAAATTTAAATATATTACACTTTAAAAAGGAAAAAATTAATTAAATAAAAAAACTATTCCAATAAATAGTTACATTCTTTTGTCTACATAAATATGTTATGTACTTAATGCCCTTCTCTTCCTTATGAAATTCCTTTAAGCCAACCTGCTGGCCCTGAATTACATTCCATACTTATTTTTTTCGCGTGATTAACCAACAGTTTGATTGATTTATAACTGTTGTACTAACTGAACTATGATCTTAATTCAATTCCCAACAAATTCAATTTTAATCCGATTCTAAATCAACAAAACATTGACACAAAGTCACGCCAAGTCCCAGACTGGTTATAACTAATTTTTCAGTTACTTAACTGAACTGGTTAAAACGAACGACAAAAAAAAGAGGAAAATAATAAAAACGGTTAACAAAAGTATCTAGCGGATAAAAAATGCCACATAAAGCCCAGCAATAGGAAACTTGTTCTAATAGCAAAAACAATAACAGAAATAAAAAAAATCCAAACAAAACAAAAACAGCAAAACGAAATGCAAATAAAATACAAATAATATTATACAATGTGCAGTTGTATAAAAATGCGAATTACAAGTGGGCGAGAGAGAGCAATAAAAATGCTAGAAAAAAAAACTAGCAACAAGGTCACTGGGAAGCGGAAGAAAAAATAGCAAAAGGCGAAAAGCAATAGCAAAATAGCAATAGAAACAAAAACAAATGCAAGCAAGCAAAAAAAAAGCACAAAAATGTGACACACTGAAAGCGAGAATACAACAATTACAAACACACACACACACACTCTTGAGCAAATACTCAGTCAGATGAGCGAGAGGCGGCGGGCATGTGGGAGGGAGAGGTAGACAAGTGCAGGCGTAACGTGAATCTAGAACACTTCCTCAATGAGCGACAGAGACGGCGCCAACAATTAGCGAAAAGCGAATTTGATTACAGTTACAACGGGGCGTATGGGTGACGTGACGTACTTGAGAGCGTCGCATCTCGCTCTATCTCTCCCCCTCTCTCTCTCTCGGGTGCTCATCGCATCTGCCCTTGCCGGCAGTACCGTTACGATCGCATTGAGACGGAGGCTGCCTAACGGTACCGCCACTAGGCCAACACACATACATACATATAGTATAAACAAGGTCCCGTTGGTAATCCCAAACTCAAGATTTTGTATTTATGGATATTACTTTACAGAAATGAGAATAGGTTTATGTATGGTTCCTACATACTATATATAAGATTTAGATCTAGATTTATTTATATAATATATATAAAGTGTGTAAAAAATAGTTAAGGGATTAACAGATTTTTTTAATATAATTTAATATTTAAAGATTTTAAATTTGGTTTACACTTATAATAATAAATAAAATTACAGCTTTATATAATTGAAGGGCAGAACCATTTAGGAATTATAGTGGTTTTAGGTTTGGGAATTTAACGCATTTTTTGGTTAAACTTAATAAAATCTGTTCTTTCGTATGGATTTATTTATTTTATTTACATTTTTGGCACTGCATTGCATTGTTCTACACATTTAATTATTAGTTTTTTGTATTGTTGTGTTTATAAATATTGTTTCCTGTTACTGTAAATTAGTAACTTTTCTATTACTTGTTCAAAGATCTATTTAAAAAATTAAAACATAGGCATGTTTTTATTTTAGGTCTTTACAGTTTTCATATGTTAAATAGCAGTAAAATCCACATAGAATTTTTTTGATATTCTTCATAAATGTTTTTCTTTATTATATATATTGTTTATAATATATGTACATGTATATATACGCTATAGTTTTCAGTATTTACTGCATTTGTTCTAGTGTCTGGCCCTGCTCTTGAAGTCCGACTCTGACATTATTTCTATTCAGATATTTTTTTACATTGACACGTGCCGCTTTGTTTGCGAAGGTTGTCGTCGGGTCTGAGAGTCTGAGTCAGTTGGTGGGGAAGCTTTTAATTTCTTATAACTGAATCATATTTGTTTGGATATTAGATGACCATGTTATAGAAAGCACCGATGGGCACGCAAATACTGAGATATAAATCCGAGTCTTCTTTGAAGGCAGCTTTATGAAGGCCAATTTATGTCTAGGAAAATGCTTCTTAAAGTGAATCATATTTTATAAATCTGTTTTCTGCCAAACCTTATAAGTATAAAACACATAACCCGAACTTTACTTTAGTCAAGGATCATCCCTGGCAAAATTGCATTAATTTTTGCCATTGTTTGGCGAACTTTTAATTCCCCCCTGAGTCATAAGCAGACACACAATGACTTGCCTGTCGTCCCCAATGTTTATGCAAATATCAACACCCTTCTTTCGACCCCTTTCTCCCCCATTGCCACCCTGGAGTTGCCCTAAATTGCACATTTAGGTCATGAACCGGAAACGTCTTAATTACATGGAATAAGTGAAGCTCAAAGTCAATTTAAATGCACCACAAAAGTGAAAAATGCAGAATGAACAAGAAAATCAAAAGTACAAACCAAAAAAAAAAAAAAAGGAAAAAAGAGAGGAGTGCAAAACAGGCGCAGACATGTATAAAAAACTTGAATCGAGAGTTAAATAATTAAGCTGGCCAGCAGAGCAGAACAACAGGAAGGGGGCCAGGAGGGGTAGCTAAGGGAGGGAGTCGACGGACAAAGGGTCCGCTGGACTCTTAAAAAAAAAAAATTAATAAAAAAACAAATTGGAATGAAATCCGTGCAGACAGCGATGTTTAAAAAATGATAAAAATGTGTATACAAAATTGCAAGTTAAAATCATTTTAAAAAGGTTTAAAATCAGTTCGGAACCGCGTTTTTGATTATTTATTATACTTAGGTGATTAATAGTTGTTATAAAAAAATATTTTAAAATATTTATACAACCCTCAATATCAACTATAAATTCTCTAAATGCTTATTTTATTTAATAAACAATTTAAAACGAACTTTCTATCTTAAATCGATAACAAAATGTTCGACATTCCACTGTCCCCTTACGATTGCCCACTGTAGCATCCATAAGCCCCGGCTGGAACGATAAATCGGAGACCTTGAACTTTTGGACAACAACAACAGAATGCAGAACAGTTCAAAACGACGAAGAAATGAGCCTGGAAAAAATCAGAACCAAGCTGGGCGAAGGAGCAGAAGCAGAAGCAGCACCATTAAATCAAGCAGACTTTGGGTCCAATGTAGGGCAGACAGAAGAGAGCGGCACCATCCAGAGGGTGTATATATATATACATATATACGTCTGGTTATTAGCAGGATCGGGGCAAAAAATAAAACTGGTTGCCAAAAGGGAGCAGCGCGCGAAAAGGGCCCCTTTTCGCCTTTGCGCCTCTGTCTTCGGCTTCTGCAAGTGCCATTGACCTACAAGCAAAAGTCGTTGGCTTCTTGTGGATCGCGAAGAACGCAAGGAGAGAGAGAGAAGGATAGAGAGGGGGTGAGAGGGAGAGAGAGAGAGTGAGAAGGAGTGAAGGAATAAGAGGGAGAGAGAGGTAGGGAATAAGAGAGAGATAGAGCAAGGCAGCGATAAAGACAGCACGTGAGACAGGCAAGGAAGAGGAAGTCCACTGAGAAAATCTATATTAAAAAATTATATCAAGAAATTAAATAAATATGAAATATAAATATATGTATATATGTAAAATATATAAGTCCTATCTTCCTAAAAAGGGAGAAACTCTCAGTTTAAAATCGATTTAATATTTTAAACTCCCACCTAATTATTTTCGGTGTAGGGCATCTTCAAAGGTTGGTAGGTAGGTGGGCTTGGCCTTGATATTGTCAACGACATGACTTCACCCGAACCACAGCGAACAAAAACAAAAGCAACAATAAAGAACTCCACACGAACATCAACAGAGAATTTAAAAATACAATATCAAAGAAAGAGAGAGGATGGCGACATAGAGAGAGAGAGAGAGAGAGAGAGAGAAGGCCATAGAGCGTCACGCTTGGGAAGCTTGGGGGCGCTATTTATACCTTTTTTCTCTTCCTCCCCGTGAGTCGCCGCCTTTGTGATCCGCTTTTTGTTTATTTGCGCGCCTAAAAACGTTCACGGATTCTGCAGGGTATAGAGGGAGGAGGGAGGGGGGGG
>JAEIHY010020042.1:0-20000 GCA_018904565.1 Drosophila tsacasi | reverse complement strand
CTCCAACTCGCTGCTGCGATTCGAATCGCGGCTGTACTCCGATCTGCAATCTGCATTCCCGTCTATAGGGGGATATATAGCCCAAGTGCAGTGCCCTTGACTTAGGTCAATAACACAAGCGATCGGTTGTTTGTGGCCCAGCATTTATGGTGGATTTTAAAGGGGATTAGGTGGATCAGGAGAGACTCTAAGACAATTTTTGTTAGGTTTACAAATTGTCTTTAAAATGTTTTTTAAAGGGGCGATATTAAGTAAGGGTGAAAATAATATAGGTTCATAAGAAAATATAAAGACAATTTTATTTATTTTTATAAATTTATCAACTCTTTGAAGTGGTTTTTAAAAGAGAAAATAATTAGGGGATAATAATACAGGTTCTTAAGACAATATAATATCAATAGAGCATCTAAGACAATTTAAATTAAGGTTATAAACTTGCAAATTCTGTAAGGGGATAATTATAGTACAGGTTTATAAGGAAATATAAAATCCATATATATTCATCTAAGACAATTTAAATTAAGTTTATTAATAACAAGGATATTAAGGGGTAATTATAGTACAGGTTTATAAGAAAATATCACATCAGGAGAGCGCTTAAGACAATTTTATTTTAATTTCCTAGGTGCCCTCCGCTGCGCTCCGGGACGCTCGCTAACCTATTATAACTGTTGCTCTCTCACTCTCTCCCTCTCTTATTATAAATATAAAATGATTGCACGGCTGGAGCGGCAGAAAACTTTTATATTTAATAGAGAAATGTATTGATAACTATTTGAAATGTTACTTAAAGAAGAAGGACCATGATTCGGGAATTATGTTATAAAGGTTCCTAAACAAAATAATAGCTAGAAACATTTACCTTGTTTAAACATATAAAATACCTATTTTTGGGAATTTATCAAAACTCTTTTTAAATTTCCTTCATTAAATCCTTAAAATATAACAAACAAGCTCAAACCCTGCAATTTTTAACATCTACAACAATCCTTTTTAATATTAAGCAGTAATATAAATTACTTAAAAGTTCAATAAAAACCAATTATTATGTGTTATACATATATAAATGCTTCCAATTAACCATTAAAATCACTTTCCTATCAAAAAATTTACATATACTGCCAGCGAGGACCTCATTAACCCAAACAAATACCCAAAGTAACCGCACACTTTGCCACTTAAATTGCTCGAAGCTCGACGCCGCCCGCTTATCCTTGGACATGCCATTGCCACTTGACAGTGACCTTACAACCGCCGAACCACCCAATTGGCCAACACCACCCCAAAAAATTTAGCCACCCAATTTGAGGCACACCCCCCGCCGATACCCTTGATGCAGCCCCAACTGCTGCTGCATAACCTTTGCCTTGCATTTGGAGGCGATGCGCATGAACCTGACATTGAACGTGAATGCAATGGCAATGCAATTTTCTTACACACTTCCGAGAGTGAAAGGGAGAGGTATATGGGGGGGGAAATGGAAAATATAACACCACTCCGCCCCGTTTTGATGGCATTCTCTCTACATTGTTGCTTTTGCCGGTTGTTCTGCCAGTTAGGGGCTGGGCTTTGGGTAGTTATAGCGTGGGCACCCGACGTTGTATCGGCGGAGGTCAGGTCAGGGCCAAGGCACTTGACATTTCTATACCTCCGGCATGGGTCTCATAAATATTCAAGTGCAAAATAGTTTTCTTGGCTTTTCACTAGCTATACAGATATATATAAATATATATATATATATGGGTTAGTGTGTCAGGTAAACGTTTGATTGGTTATTTCTTATAAACAACATGGATGGCCTGGTTCCAGTCCGTGTCATTGACCCAAAGCACATAACTTGGTATTTTGAGACAATAAGCTCAATTTAATTAGAATAATCGATTACTTTGTAGAAATTATGCCGTATTTATTTAGGTTTGAAAGTGCGCTCATTTATTTGTTTATTGTTAAGGAATTTCCATCTATATTATACCATCTATATTTCCATATATATTATACCAGATATTATGTATTTCCTAAGAATGTGATATTAGTAAAGATAAATATATATTTTTTTTTAATGAAATAGATTATTTTTGATATTTACCACTTTATCCTAGTATTAAACGTATTTAAATAAATATTTTCTTTATTTTACTCTACTAAAAACGCATTTTTGCCTGACTTAATCTCTCTCTACCCGATCCCCAGCCAGTTTCCTATTCCCCATTGTCATATCAATAATATTAACCAATTATCCTTAATATTCTTAACCTCACAAGTGCAATTTTCCTTCATTATAATCATTCTAAATCACTTATTAGCGGAATTTCCCCTCTGTGGGTCAATCAAACTTAATTAAAAACACTTAATTGAGAATAAAGAAGGGTTCGATCCCTGATAATCCCGGTTTCCTTCATTTTTTAAAGGTTGGAAAGAACGATTATCAATGCGTTCTTGGTTTAACTTCTGAATGAACTCGACCAAGTGACACAAAATAAAAAACTTTTCACTTGCCTAATGCAATAATATAATAATAGAACTTTCCAACTTTTGAAAGTGGGGAAGCTGGGTGAGCCAGAAGGCAAACGCAAAATGTGTTCATAACAAAAAAAATTAAATTACGTTAGCTACTCTCTCTACACTTACATAACAAAAAAAAAGGGGTCCTGCTGAATGCTTTTTCTGGTTCTCTTTGGCTCTAGCATGGTCCTTTTTGGCTTAACAACAGTTTGCACTTGAAGAAATGTAAAAAATACTTATTTTAAATTTATACTAGATCAATATTTATTGCTAAGAGAGAAGAGTTGCTCAAATTATGTTAAAAAATAATAATCTACAAGTTTCTTCTCTGAAATATTACTCACGCAGTGGTGTCTTTTGTAAAATCTTTTGTTTTCTTCTTTTCTTTCTTATTTGTTGTTTTGTTTTTTCTAAGAATTTAAAATTTTAAAGAAAGTAGTAATATTTAGCAATAATAAATTTAAAAAATGTAGAAATAAATTTGATTGGTCTGAAATAACATCACTCATACGCACTGTTGCCTAAAATAATATGTATATTTGCTCAAACATTCAAGTTTTTGTGTTATTTTAATAAAAAAACGCAGATCCTGGAGGGTAAACATTGTATTTGACATTTAAATATGTGAAATTTTGCAAAATTAAATACTTAAATCAATGCAAAATGGTTAAAAATATATATTACTCATACGCAGGGTGGACAACAGTACCAAGAATCTAATTTTAAAGTATTAATTATTACTCAAACGTAATGAATCTTTATAAAATATTTAAATTATATAAAATAAATAAAATACATAAAATACGTAAAATACAAAAAATACAAAAAAATACATAAAATACATAAAATATATAAAAACATTAATAAGGACTCTTATTTGTCCCTGTATATTGTTTCTGCTGCTGCTGCTTGAAATTGACAAGTTCTTGTTCATGGTCAGGGCCGTGCTGTGGGCCCTGTCTGTGTGTGTATCTATGTGTATATCTGCTTGTGTGTGTGTGTGTGGATGGATTTTGTGGACTGCAAGATGGCAATGAAATGTGCATGCGTTGACAAGTACACACACAAACAAGGCAGCAACAGCGGTCTGAGCGCGTGTTTGTCGGATTGTATAATGAACGCACAAGGACAAGGATAAGGACGAAAATGACAGGCTCTCTCTCTCTCTCTCTCTCTCTTTCTCTCTCTCTCTGCATCACTCCCCTCTCTCCGAGTGTGTCCTGTGTGTGATAAGCAATGTCAATGTCAACTTATAATTGCCATTTTTGGCTTCAATTACCAACACTCTCAATGTAATGAACTTTACTTTATTTTTCTTCTGACGCCAATTTATAAGGATTTCCTGGCGGTATACTAACCCAATTTTTGCTACCATTGTCTTGCTGGCTTTTTGGCAGAATGATAGAAATCTAGCTAAATTTGGTAATTTCCTACATCAGTTCTGTTCCTTATTATTTTGTTATGTCGAAATTTTGGTTCGTTTTTTTTTATGATGAGAAGCCTTGGCTCACTTCCGTGCTCACTTGAGTAATTTCCCTGGCATCTTGCCCACTGTGCTGCCCCAGAGTTGCCTATACCACAAGTCCACTCAATCATCAATTGTAGTGCTTTGACGTAGCTCCCTGCCAGGTCTGGGTTCTGCATTGACCTCACCCACATTACTCGGTTTCGTAGGAACACTCACTCTATGTGCCTATATAATATAGTATATATATTATATATAGATTTCCCCACGCGTTCTGTGACATTGAAAATATATATAAATACATATATATGTATATACATACATATATAGAACGTTTTCGATATCGGTTAGTCGACCGCCAGTTTCCGCATTAAGTTTTCTAATGAACTTAGCTCGACGCACAGGTGGAATTACAGGTGTGTTTAGAGGAAGCAAAATGAAAATGGGAATAGAATTTAAATTTAAATAAATAATTGACAGGTGTTGAGCTTATAGGGTAATCGTTAGCAAATGAGGAAATATTTATTGGAAATTAATTAAGTGATTAATTAGGAAATAATTACTGTAGAAACTTATTTGGAATTCAATTTATTGCTAACAGAAATTGAAAATTATTTAATTAATTAAGTGATTAATAAGGTGTTGTAATAAATTAGAAAATAATTACTGTATAAACTTATTTAGAATTAAATTTATTGCTATAGGCTAATAGATAAGAAAGATATAAATAAATAAAAAACAATTGATAATTATTTAATTTTTTATAAGGTTTGAAATTTCATATTTAAATTAACTGAATATATGTTTTCTTCATATTTATATATTTATAATTAAACATAATACATTTTCTATTTAATATTTAAATAAATAATAATTAAACATATTTTTATTTAGTAAATTTAATATAAAATATAATATGAATAATTTAAAAGGTTAGAAATATATTTCCAATATATTTGTCTATATTTTTTTAGTTATTAAAATATTAAAGAGTAAATCCATTATATTAATGTAAATCATATTTAAAGAATAATTAATGAATTTATAATTAATTATTATAAAATATTGCATTTTTAGTTGATATTCTTAACTAAAAAATTCTTCATTTTATTTACAAATACAATACCCGCAACCATTAAATCTTTTCTCAGTAACAATGTGTGGTATTTTCTTTAGTATTTTAAATTTACTAAAGACTTTATTTGTATGTGAAATATAAAATTAAGAAAATATTTAGAATAGCATTAACATATTTGATTTAAGTAACCATTTAATTTAATAATTAATAATCGTGTCTCACCTAAGGACACTTTAAAATCTAAAACAATTTCCTGATCATTGATAGAAAATCACATTTAGAAAAATGCCACTCACAA
Source organism: Drosophila tsacasi (assembly GCA_018904565.1). Classification (NCBI taxonomy): domain Eukaryota; kingdom Metazoa; phylum Arthropoda; class Insecta; order Diptera; family Drosophilidae; genus Drosophila; species Drosophila tsacasi. The sequence continues at coordinate 14,657 of JAEIHY010020042.1, read as the reverse complement.
CCCTAAAACACACTTACACTTACTTAAACTTGAGTGTATAAAACAGAAATTATAATAATAACAACGAAACAACCACAAATAAAATAAATAAATAAAAAGCAGAGAAAGAGACAGAGACAGAGAGAGTGAGAGGGAGAGAGAGTGAGAGAGAGTCTGGCCTTGCCTGAGGTCTTGTGTAAGCGACTAAATGGGGACCTACGTAATGTGTGTCACTCGCTACACACACACACACACACACGAAGAGATGGAGGCAAAAAGTAAAATGAAAATAAATTGTGATGGTCAAGGTCGTTGGCATGCGCGCAATAAAAAAAAATAACAAAAGTGGCAAAAAACTGTGCAAAGAAATGGGGAGAAACAAAATGTGCAAAACAAACAAAAATAAAAGTTGGTGAAACTCTCGACACGATGTCTGCGAATTAGAAGATATATCCCCAGCTATGATCCTTTCTATATTAATTTATGTATATAAAGAAATAAATATAATATAATATTTAATGACCCAAATTTATTATTAACCTATTTTTTCACCCTCTTTCGTTGCAGGTATGTAAAAAATTACTTCATGTTTCGGCTGTCAAATGCAATTAAATGTAAGTCACTCTCGGATGCCAGTTAATGCCACTCAAAGTCAATTAACTGACAATTTAGCCGGGCTTACCTTTACCTTTACCGTTCTGGCCCCCAAACCAATTACCAAACCCCGCCCCCCCCNGGACCTACTCGATGTCCTTGTAGCCTTTATTCTCATTGGGTCCTTTTTTTTTTTTTTAATTTTCAGTTTGCAGTCGAAAGCTTTTTCGTTGAAGGTAACTTGCGATCAAGGGCGGCTCAATGTCGGATCCTTGGTGCAGGATGTGACTGCAATGCATAGGAAGAAAAATATAGGGAGTTATGAAATTGAAATTAAAATAATTATTAGTTGGAAAAATTAAAAAACTTATTAAAGGAGGATTAAGCAAGATAATGGGAAAGTTTTAAAAGGTTTTTTAGTAGAGAAACTTAAGGAGGTTTTCTACTTACAAATTTAAAAAGAAAAGATTTTTTTTTTAATTTTTTTAAATAAAAGAGAATCTGAGGAATATGCCATATAAAAGGTTTTGTAAAATTCGCCTTCCTTCATGGTTAAACGAAGCCCGAAAGATAGCCACCTCCATACGTTTCATGCATTTCTGCTATTTTGAAACGCGTTTTCCCTAAAATCTAATTTTTTAAACTTTCTGGTATCTCTTCTACCAGTAATTTTCATCGAATTGAACGAATTTTTCCCCACTTCTTTATCAAACAATTCTCTATGCTTCTCGAAGTACGATTTTTTCTTAAATTTTTTGTTTAATTTTTACACCCTCCAACAGGTGAAAAAACATGGTTGAAATTTAAACTTTTTACTAAAAAATGTATATTAAAAACAACTAAACAGCAATATTATAATTATTTAACAGTGAAATTACAGTCATTTATCAATGAATTATTATTGGTAAATAATTATTTGAAAGCTAAGTTTTCCTACTAAATAATTAATTTTCAAATTCACCTAAGAGTATCCCTAAATATTTGATATTTAACCTAATTTATTTATATCTCAATTTTTTTGTTATATTTGTAGTTAGTTGCAGTAACTATAAATTTTTTTTTCCTTGCTTTTGAGTGACCTTCGCTTAAAGCCTTCGTATATTTTCCAACCCCCTTTTTGCAACAGCTGTTCGCGGCTTTCTCTCTGCCGCTGCAACTGTTGCACTTCCCGGTGGCAACTTGTGGCTTCTCACCTGCAAGGAAACCTGAAAAGCTCTTCTGACTGCACTCTCTCTCTGTCTCTCTGTCTCTCACAATTTATATTTCTCTATTGGAAATGATTTTTTTGTTTTGCAATAGTTGCAACTATTTGCTAAAGCTTTTGGCAGCAACTTTTAGCTGCAAATGCAACCGGAAAAGTGTAAAATGCATTTTACAAAGCTTTCCAGTGCAATGACAGCTTTTGACAATTTTCTTGTAGGAAAAACTTGTGTCTAATGCAAGTGGAAAATGAGGGGGAAAAGCTTTTCTTGAGATGAACTCAATGCAGTTTAATTTTTGTACTAATAAAAGGTGGCGCCATTCTATTTGTTTTTTAATAATCTTTGAAGCTTAAAATATGCCAAATTTAATTAATAATATTATAAGTAATAGGTGTCTAAGTATATAAATTAAATTTTAATAGCTTTAACCCTTTTTATAATTTTTGTTCACTTATTTAAGCTTCCTTAGACATTCACTTGCTATTCATTATTTAATTTTTACCTTTACTCTTAACAAATTATTAATTTTACTGACTTTTCATAATCTTTTTATAATTCATTAAAATCAAATTATAATTAATAGTTGTCTAATTATAATAATAATTAAGGATACAATTCTAGTAGTTTATGACCTTTTCAAGGTTTATATTCACTTATTTAAGCTTCCTAAAACATACTTTTTCTTTTTATTAAATCATTTATACAATTTCTTTTAACTTTTTATAAATTTTACTGTCTCTCCTTCTTCATAATTTATTTCCTGCACTTTTTTTATTGGTTTCATAGCCTTTTTTAATAAATCCCAAACTGAGACCTAAACAAATACCGACACACAGAACCATTAGGGGCGACCTTAACCTTGAGCAAATGAAACCATTAGTTTCTGTTGTTGTTTATTTTCGGCTGCTTACCATTTCCATTTTTCTTTTTTTTTTTTTGGGGGAATTTGCGGGCAGCAACAAATTTAATTAAGCATTTCCCCCGCGCCACAGTGTAAGAATATTTGAAATATTTCTGCCAAACTTCTCTCTTTTTGGCCATTTTGCCTCGGGCCTTTACGACCCAAAATGTTTCCTTTTCTTACAGCCATTAAGTTCGGTTTCTGGCGGGGGTGTGTGTGTGTGTGTTAGCCAAGTTGATTGCCAATAGAGAGCAAGAGAAGCCTATAAATTTGGCACATAACTCTCACACGCATTAGCACTTTGTCAATGTGGCGGCTGGCCATCTCTATCGCACTTTCTCAGCTTTCCCTCTCTCTCTCTCTCTCTCGTTTCTTTCCACTTTTTCTATCGCTTTTTCTGGCCCGAACCCCGGGGCATGTGTCGAATTTCGTTCGGTGGCCTTGACTTTTAGTAACCTTTCGGTTAATTCTAGTGTTATTAATGGAGCAATTCGTGGAAATTGTGCTGAGGCCAAAGGCTCTTTCTTTTTCTCTTTCTCTTTCTCCTGCTCAGTGTTTCCCTCTCTCTCTCTGTCGCATTGTTGGGGTCTCTGTTTTCATGGGTTAATTGAATTTGTTGTTCGTATTGACAAGACCAGAAAGCTGTTCAGCTTTTTCGCTTTGAAATTATGATAAATGATTTTAAGCCGGCACTCGTGCCGATAAGCGGAAGGCCAAGCCAAAAGCTGACAGGATATACAAATTTTTCGTTAGCCCACCTGCAAACTGGTAGCAACTACAGGTGCACTGAAACAAAAGAGTGCCTTGTAAATACCTTATAAAACTTGGGTATTATTTAAAGTAAAAAGCAATCCTTACTTAAAATAATATCCTTAATAATCCTTTACCAAGTTGCTAATAAGAGAGGGAGATTGTATTTATTATTTTATTATTATTTCATAGTATTTAAAATATAAAAACAAGCTTCAAGCTGTAATAATTTAAGATTGTCTTAATTCACTCGTACTTTTGCCCATTTATTTTTAAGATTAATATTTAAGTGTATTTATTCTCCCACCCTCTTTCCTTCCTCTCTCCCACTTGTTCTGTTCGTAAAAGCAAATTCATGGTCAATGTGTCAAACCCCCTCGGGCGAAGTCGGAAGCACACACACACATAAGCTGCTCGGCACACAAAGAGGGGGAGGAGAACCTGTCAGCGCAGCACCACCACCCCCAGTGTGGCTTCATCCCCCAGGAACTCCCACTCGCCACTGAACTGTGCAGCCTCAAGTTTGAGCCTGTTGTGCTAGGCCTTCTCTCTCTCTTTCTCTCTCGCTCTTGGCTTGTGCTAAAAATAACGCATACGCCCCGTTGGCCCACTCAGAATTTCCACGAAAGTTCTTATGTCTTCTTGCTCATATCTAGTCTTGGTTTTTCTCTCTCAAGTGCAGAATTAAAATCTAAAATTTTAGCGAATTTTTTTATTTTTTGCTTTGAAAAATGGAAAATGTTCGAGAGATGGAAGAAGGCGAAACAAGGAGTAGGAGAAGGAGGACGAAGCAAATTATTGATTCATGCTGAGGGATGCTTAAAGTCTGCTAGGCACAAAGTATCCTGAAATAAGTGCGTAGGTCCTAGGGGAATACGAACATTTATTTGTTTTAACATTTTTCCTGGCCTATTTGCGTTTTACTTTTTGAGCTTAAAGGAGAGAAAATTCTTTTTTTTTATCGATTTCGGTAGACTTAAGTTTGAAATTTAATCTTAATGATTCCGACAAGGCAACATTTTGTTAGTTTTTCAAATATTTGAAAAGGTTGTTCCTAGAAAAATCAATTTTGTTTTGAAACAAATTAATTTCAGCCAAAGGTATTTATAAAATTCTGATTTTTAATGATTTTTTCAAACGTGTTCATTGGAAAAAAGCAAAATAAAGCTTTTAAATATTTAAGAAAATGTTATTAAATGCAATTAATTTAATTTAAAGGTAAATTAAAATTTTAATTAAATATTATTAAACTCTCTGTTATTTTTGTTTCCATTTTTATACTTTTCTATGGCTTAAATATGATGCTAGCTTCATATATTTCAGTCTGCTTTCCTCGCTCTCTTACACAGAGCCCCCGCTCCCCACCTCTCTCTCTTCCTGCCTCTCTCTCTCTCTCTCACTCAGTCGTGACCTAATGACCTAACTGTATACAAGCTTTCGTCGTCGGCCTACTTTGCCAAATGAGGGAAGATACCTAACCTCCCTCACTGTCATCTCTGGGCCACCACTCTCACCACCACTCAGAGATTTCCCATCCCCTCACTCAAAAATGAAATTTTCCACACATGTTTTAGCTTATTGAAAGCCAGCAACAATATGCCGCCCCTTGTGTGTGTGTGTGTGTGTGTGTTTATTAACCTCTTAAGTATATTAGTATTTGTAAAGCGTTTTGTTTATTTTTCGCTGGCTCACCTAATGCGCATTAACACGAAAATATCAAGAAAAGAAAGCCTTTCGTGTGTTTGGCGGACTGCCTCAATACTTCCTTGCGAAAGCTTTTCCGCATAATTTTCTCGCTTCCTTTTCCGAGGAGAGCTTTCCCAATAAAAACACAGCAACAAATGTCGCACGCGCTGCCACCGCAATAACAACAAGCAACAACAACAGCCGTGAAAACTGCTGATTAAATATACACCTAATGTCAAGACAGTGCCTGCAAGCATATGTATGCACGTTTATATATTGGTATTTATATTACTGTATATAAAAACCAATCCGAAGTGGGTACAGTGAAGACTCGAAAGTAACTGTCGGAGGCTTGAAAGGGGAAGGGGATATGTCTTTGGATGAGTAAATATTGTTCTATTTGACGGAACATTAAATTTGCAAACTTCTTTTTTAAATAACAAGACAAATTCTTAAAATTTAAGCATTTTAAGAGCTTAAAAAAATAATTTCCATAAATCCATAAATTATTAAATTCATGCAAATTTCCTTTAAATTTTATGTTTATTGTGTATATCTTCCGCTCCAGCCGTGTAAACATTTTATATTTATAATAAGAGAGGGAGATAGAGAAACAGTTATAATAGGTGAGCGATCAAAGCGAGCGTCCCGGAGCGCAGCGGATGACACCTAGTACTTATAAATATTTATAAAAATTGTTAAATTGAATTCTTTTTAAACTAATTTTTAAATCACAAAGAAAGCTCTTAAAACGCCTTAAAATATATCCCAAAACATCACTTAACTTTTCTTTAAACTCCATTTTCACTGTATGTACAGTAATATTTATAAATTCACATACATTTGCACATAACTGCGTACATGTATAGAATATATGAACGAAACAGACGTAGAAAAAAAGCAGAATGAAAGCAAAAGCCCCAAAAAAAAAAAAACCAAAACCAGAGCCCACCCGCAGTCGGCGTCGCTGTCGCAGTCGCTGCTGTGCGCTGCCTTTGTTGTTGCCTGCCAAGTAAATAGGTGAACGACCGTCGATAACGCGCGACCTTCAAAATAATCTGGGCCAAGTGCTGTCCCAGTGTGTGCGAGTCGCTGTGGCAGTGCCTGTGTGTGTTTGTGTGTGTGCCTAGCATTCACGCACTCTCACTCTCACTCACTCTCACCCGCTCACTCTCTCTCTGTTCCAGCTGCCATCAGCCTCTCCCTCTTGGGAGACCGTCCCTTTTTTGTGTGAATTATTTTTTTTATTGCCGCTTCTATTGTTGTCTGCTGATTGGGGAATAAAAAATATATTTATGCGCTTCCTATCACAGCTTATTGCGTTGAATATATCCCATTAAAAATTGGAATACAAGACTTAAGTTATTTGTTATTAATAATTAATTTTAATAATTATTTTAGGCTGTAAATTGACTCGATATATAATATAATAATAATATAAGCTATAATTTTTAGCCAAATTGTTATAAAAATAGCAGTTGACTTTGAAATCAATTTAAAATCCGCTGAAAAGTGTGCTATGAAATGTATCGCAAGCAAATTAAATATAATTCGCTACAAATTGATATTATTTATTTAAAAAATTAAACAATTTTAAAACCATTTCATTAAAATTGCAAAAATTAATTACTAATTAATAACAGAAATAGAGTATTAGAAATAAATATTTTTAAAGAATTTTTACTAATTGCCAGAAATAAAATACACAATAATTTTCTAGATTTCTTCAGGTCACTAAAATCTCTGTTTATGCTTAAAAGTATGCTAACAGCAATATAAAAGCATAAATAAAACGAATATTTACAACGAATTAAGGATCTCTAAATTTTATAGCATACCTTCTAGCGCCTTTTTTATAGATTTGAATTTTATTCTTTTCTACTCCATTTATAATATATTTACTTAGATATTTCTGTGGCATCTCTGCATAGCTTTTTTGCCCAGCTGCAGAAAATACTTTAGCTTTTCCCTCTTGAAAGCCCAGCTCAGTAGCTTTTCCACTTCCAGCTTTCCACGCACTTTTCGTGACGTTCCATTTGAAGGGCCAAAGTCGTTGCACTCTATCCAGGATAATGACACGGCACACATACTTACACCAGTTACTCGTGCACACTCATATATGTACAGAGAACAATACAAATGCCTAACTACATATACATATACATACTTATATATGTATGTATGTACCTAAGTACCGTTAGGCCGTTAGCCAAGAAATTCCAATTCGATTGCCGTTATTTTTGGCTTTAATTAAAATTTCCAAATGTTTTTGGCTGACTTTTATTTCACTCGTTTATTTTTATTTTATAATTTTAAGAGGTTGCAAGGTTGCCAAAGTGGGAGGAGGAGGTGGTGGTCTACATTTAGCGGCGCCCTCTGTTCCATTTACATGGAGTCGAATCGCATCAGGGGTGAGCTGAGGTCATGTCCTTGGACGAATTTCCACGAGAGTTGAATAGACATTGAAGGTTATCCACACCATAAGGGGATATGTATGTGTATAGTCTAATGGAAGTTTGGTAAGCGTGTGTGGATGCCACGTCAGCGGATCAAGCCATATATATATATTTTTTATAATCAAATATATGTAGAAAGAATCGAAGAAAGTTGAGTGGGCATACAATTAACGGGCATAAAATTAAATAATCTTAGTTCATTCGTATGTTAAATGTTAAAGGAATTAAAAGAATTGGAGTTAGTTTTGGTTAAACATTAGTAAATGAGAGATCAGAGAAAGCTAGGTTATTCTCTTTCCCTTATCGTTATCTCTTAAACAAAGGTTTAGTATTTCTTTAGCAAGTTAATAAAAATGAAACTTCTTAAATTTATTGTTAAAAATTCAAATAAATTTTATTACAAATATAAATAGCATATATTTAAACACATATCTAACTCTAATTCCCCACTTATAATTATCCATTCTGATTTGTGAATTTCCTTTCAAAACTACTCACTTTCTTTAAACCTTTTCCTCACAATAACCCCTGGTAATTTTATAGAGACTGTAACCTTGTATATTCCAACAGCATAAAAGTGTCTCTATTAACTTGGCCCATTCCCCTTGCCTGGTTTTTTTTTTTAGTTTCCAGCTCTCAGCGGTGTGTTTGCCTAATCGAATCAGCGGCGAATTGCTGGTGGGTTAAGTGCTTTTTATTTTCACACCGTTTGGCGTCTAACACGTTTAATGGAGCACTGGTAGAAGCAGCACAACTCAGGCAATACTAGAAAAAATAGACAGAAAAAAATGGGTCAACGTTTTCGGTATATTTAACATTCATTTAGATCAGTATTGATGCCTAAATAAAAGATAAATGTTGAATTTAATCCTAAATATATAAAAAGCAGATTTAGAACCAAATTACGTTCACTTTTTAACAGAAAAACTTAAAAAGAAAATTTTAAAATTCATAATTAGCATTTTAAAATAATTTAAGGTACAATTTTTGATAAAAATAAAAAAAAGGTTCAATTTAAATAATTTTTTATAATAAAAGCAAGTTGATTTTCCTAAGAAAACTATAATTTTAAAGTAATAAAAGCAAATGCTTAGTACTTCTTGAACTCTTTCATTATTTTTGTATATTTATATTATACATTATTATGTAAATATATTTCCCAAAATTAATTAGAAATATTCAGATTACCCCATTTTTTTTCGAGTGCCTCAGTGCCCAAGTGTTTCAACCCACACCCAGTTTTTAGCTGCTGGGCGCCGAGTGCAACGCCAACTGACCCTGAACTCGTGCAACGACACAGAGCTGCTGGCCGGGATTGTGCAACATGGCAGCCGAATCCACGTCCAAATCTGAATCCGAATCCGAATCGAGGGCAGACCCAAAGGCATGGCCAACCTCTCAGTGGGCGGAGATGCCCGTTCCCCGCAGTCGCCAATTTTACGTGGGAAGTTTGCTGCTGCTGCTGCTGCTGTTGCTGCTGCTTGCAACAGCAATGAAAAGTTCAAATGCGTTCGCTGACATTTTGCCACAGTGCGACATTGGGCTCTTTGGGATGTAGAGGGTGCAGGGAGTGCAGAGGTAGGGTGCTTAGTTGTTGCCACTGGCCAGGACAATCCCCAATGTAGCTCAAGGATACTGTTGCCACAGACGTGGACTTACCTAACAGAACACAGAACACCAAGTCAAGGGGTTCTTGGGTTTTGTCTCGATGGAAAGGGATTATATATAGTTTGATGTATAATATTCAGTAACTGTAAATATTAAGTCATAGTTGATAATATTATATATATTTTATATATTATATATAGTTTTTTATTAATTTTTCTTGTATTTAGCTGCAACTCTCTTCTTAGAACTTAATTTCTATAATTTCCCTGGCAGATTTAGACCCGAAGCCTTTCTCAATTCTCCTGTTTTTCCCTCGTCTCGCTTCGTCCTTGAATCATTTTTTTGTCATTGGTATTTTCACAGTTCATTTAACTTTGGCCCAGCTCTGCTTTTGGCCCGCTCTGCTTTTGGGCCTCGCTGCTTTTGTTGGCTTTGTTGGTTAATTTTTCTCTTGGCTATTGGGCTCTCAGCTAGCAGGACATGGCTCTGGGAGCTTCTGTTGCCAAGGGGCTATTGGCTATTGGAATTCGGCTAAGAACTGTTTTTTATTTGCTGTTCTTAGCTGAGCTCCTTAATTCCATCGTTCGTTTTTTTTTCGGCAGCCACAAGCTTATAGTTTCCCATTTGTTTGAATGTTTTGGCTTTTTCCTGATGCCAATCGTTTTTGTCTGGGCCAAAAATAAGAGCTTCAACTTTGAGACGAGTTTAGAAAGGAAAGGAATATGTTTAGAGAGAAATTAAGAAATTTGTTTAACAAATTATTTATTTATATTAATTGCAATTTCTGTATAATATTAAAAGAAGGAAGAAGAAGGCAGTTAATAAATTCATTTTATTACAAAGAAAAATATAAAGTACGATGATTATGTTTTTAAATATAAAGAAAGCCAAAAATAGCTTACAACGTATTTAACAATTTATGTATTTACTTTTATGATATTTATTAATATATTTTTTTTCTATATAATTTTTGCTTAAATTTAAATTATTTGTGTAATATTTTATTATTATTTTATCACAATATTTTTGCTTAAATAAAAAGGGGGATAAAGAAAGCTTAAAACTAATCTAAAAACTGTTGTATTTATTTTTATTTATTTATGTATTTTTATATTTATTTTTATTAAATTATCATACCATAATTTCTTTTTATTTATTATTTATATCAAAAGGGTAATAAAATATTCACAATTTTCACCATTTTAACTTAAGTTTAAGGTCCTTTTGGGCTTGCTAAGTAATTATACCTCTTTCAAAAAATATTTCAGAATTTAGGCCTAAATTGTGTTTGCTTAATTTAATACTAATATATTAAATACAACTTTTAATTACAATTAAAACCCACAAAAATGCACTTTTAAATTTTAAATCCCAGCGCTCAGGCGAAGCTTTCCCCTGTTAGAACCCCTTGCAATCAGTGCAAAGCTTCCGGCAAGCAGTTCCCTAACAAAATAAGCAAAAACAAAAACAAAAGCAGAAACAAAAGCAAAAGCAAGAACAACAACAAGGCAAAAGGCGAACAGCTGATAGAAACTTTTGCCATGCGATTTGTTGCTGTTTTCGGGTCAGCTTCTGGCATTTCGGCTTTGGCGGCGCGCGTTTGTTGTTTTGCTTATTATTCAGCGTTCTTCGCTCGCTGCGCGAATACAGAACGAACTCCAGAGAGACTGTTTGCCCGGCGCTCAAAACACAAAACAAAAACCCAAACCGATTGTCGTAATTTTCACGTGAATTCTGAAAAGGCCAAAACACAAAATAACACAAAAATCAAAAAGGATATAGTATCTATATTTTTTGAGTATTCCTGAAAAAGTGTCATCAAAATAAATTTAAAGTTTAATACAAATAAATTTAAATAAATCAAATTAAATAAAATAATTAAGAATTTAATATTAAAGTTAACAATGAGAAAACAAATTGTGGCATTTATTAGATGAAAATGCATAAGGACCTGGCCAAAAATAAAACACGTAAAAAATCCTCAAAAAACTTCGCTGTTGCTGTTGCCATCTTGTGATATTTCCCGTGTGCACACAAATATTTAATAGTTAAATTCAATTAAATTAATTCAAATAATTAACTAAAGAACTGAAGCCATAGCTAGAATAGTTAGCTCAAAAACAAATTTCAAAACACTCACAAAAGGTGCCATACAAAAGAAAAGCCTTAAGTAAATAAAATTAAGCAAATATCTATATATAAAACAAACAAATATATATACATATATATAGAAATAGACTCTTGTACAAATCTTAGCAAATCTATAGTTCAATCAATCAAATATTCCAATCAAATCAAATCATAAAGTTGCATTAGTCAGTCTTCAAGTCGAGGTCCTAGCTTCAAGCTAATTCAAGAATAATGACAGTCGGCAGTCGGGAGGATCTGTTTGCCCAGGCGAAGCATATAGACGATACGGAACGTCTGATTGGACGTGTCTTAGCTGGTGAGTGAGTGAATCATCTGCAAAGATATACCTATGAACTATATATGTACATATAGAAGTGATTATAGATATATACAAACAACTTCACATGTATCTACCTTCGTATAAGGGAAATGGAAAGGACAAGGCTTAGGTTTTTCCTGTACTTTCGATATCTTAATATTTTTAATATTTTATAAGCTGTTAATAATCATACTTTTGTGCATTAATAAGGGATTTTAAGTATTTAACATACTACTAAAAATAATTATTGTAATTAATTAAGTTTAATAATAAATTATATGAATTATTTCCATTTGATTTATTTTACTTAATTATAGAATTTAGAAATTATTTTAAGTATAATGTAACATACTTAAAATCCCTTGTGTTTGATTTATAATTAATTAATTTGTATAGTTAAGTACAATATATATTTTGCATATGATTTTTCTTTCAATTTCAAAAATCATTTCCTAAAATAACACCTGCCAAAAAGTATGCAATGATTTAATAATGAAATCAATAAGTAGGTTAAACTTTTACATTGGTGTTATCTCTCGTATTTTGTTAATACAAAAATATATATTTAATTAATTTGTATAGTTAAGAACAATATATTTTGCATATGATTTTTCTTTCAATTTCAAAAATCATTTCCTAAAAAACCACAGCCAAAAAGTATGCAATGATTTAATAATTAAATAAATAATTAGGTTGAAATTTTACATTTTTGTTATCTCTCTTGTTTTTTGTTAATAAAAAACCTTCTAAGCCACGAAAATGTAAATAACTTTGAAGAAAGTCTTCTTAAGAAATATAATTCTTTAATTATTATTAAATATTATTTTTAATTAATATTTTTAATTACTTAAGAACAAACTATTAAAAATTCTTCCAATATTTCTATATCCCAACTCTAATTAATGCTTCCTTGCCATTCTGAAGAATTCTTTCTAATTCTGCACATGCCCTATCTCCACCCACGTTCGTGTTTTCTTTATCCGCAAGCGCCGCAAAAATTTCCCCGTCTCCGCCGAAAGTGATTTCACTTTCTATCTCTTCTATTGGCTCCATGTACTACTGCGTGTGTATTTTTGGCGCTTCCTCGTCGGTCGTTGAACTCATTAACCTAAATTTTTCCTTTTTGTGCAAAAACAAAAAGGCAAACGCAACAAGCCCCAAGCTAGAGGAAAAGCAAAGAAATTAGGGGGTGGGTTGGGGGCGGCGAAAGGCACGTAGTGACGATAGCCATTTAGTTTGTATTGGTATATCTGTGTTTTTGTGTTATCTCCGATGGGGGATTTCTTGGTCGCCGTCAGGCAATAAGAATTTTATTGAGGGGACACATCCTGTGACTGTGACTGCGCCTGTCCCTGTGCAGTTAATATTTTATAGATGTGCAAATTATGATTAATACTTGCCGCATAATTGAATTACATATTCATGTTTGGCTCTCAAAGTGGGGGGCAGACTGGCAGGAATGAGGAATGAAGCCTCCTTCATCGTTTATGCGAGTCTTCTTTTTGGGAAATTTTTACCAATAAATGTATTTAAATATGGTGTAATTTTAAACTTAAAAAAAAAAAATTAAAAAAAAACACAATATTGTAAAGGCTTTTATTGAAATATTTCTTTATTAATATTTGTTTGAGGTTTATTGGAACTATTTTTGGATTAGTTTTACTATTAAAAAATTGTTTTATTAATTTTTGGGTTTAATCAGAAAATATTTTAACAATTTCCCGTATCATCTGTAACTAAACTACTTAAAAAATACCTTTTTTTAATGGAATGTCTTTTTTTTATTACAAAATGTATAATATAAATAAAATTAACCGAATATTTCAAACAAAATCCTTTTAAAATTAATCAAATCCTTTAAACAATTTATTATTTAAAAAAACGGCTTAAAATATTTGAATTTAAATATATAAAAAAATAAATACATTTTAATTGAGGAAAGTATTTAATTTATTTATTTCATTTGTATTATTTATTAAATGTACATAATAAAAATAAAATCTATAAATTAAATACTTCCCTTCACTATTTTGAGTACCTAATATTTCCTGGAAACCCTATTTATATTTATATAATTTAAAATACAACACACACTTAATTGGGTTTCCTTTTACTTGATATTTCCTTTTCCTCATTTTTTTACTCTTATTTTCTGTTTAAACTATATTTTATCTTGCAACTTTTTTGACGGGCAGCATTATCTTGAAGCTCTCGGTAGCCCCAACTTCGGGTGCGAGAGAGCGGGAGCCCCGAATGTAAGCACCAATCAAACCAAAGCCGAAGACACCCGAAGTGGTAACGAAAGTAAAAGCACGAACGGCACTATCAGCAGCACTCGTTGTTGCTGTTGTAAAATCTAGGCCAGGGACTCGTGCGGTCGTTGAACTTGGCCAAATGTACGGGACGAATATTTCGGTTGCTTGGTGAAAGGGGGGCTTAACAGTAGAGGTTAAAGTATTAGAAACTATGGAAATATTAATTAAAAATATAAATTTTATATAATGTAATAATATTTAAGCGGAGAATTATAAAATAGTTCATTTCTTTATTTAAATTGGTAATAAAAAGACCAAGATTGCCATGTTTATTACTCAAAATGGCATACAACAATTAAATAAATATAGGTAGTAAATAAGCAATACTCTAATTTTCGCAAAAAATGACAATAACTTCCCTTTAAATATTAAAAATAATATTAAACAAGCTGTTTTTATTCATTGAAAAAATAAATTAAAGATTAAAAAGTAAAAAATACTTCCCATTAAACATTAAACTATATTTGTAGATTATTTTATTTAATAATTTATTTATTAATTATAATTTCTATTAAAATTATTTTCATTTAATTTAATCACTAGTACTATTTTTTCGACCCCATCTGTACACAGCAATGATTATGTCGAGAGGGCGATGAAAGTGAATTTCGCTTTCAATTGATAGCGTTCATAGATGGCACAAAGTTAGTGCCATGGAATTTAGTTTTTTAGCCTCCTCTAGTTAATTTTTTTCATGCTTAAGTTTTTTTTTTTTTT
>JAEIHY010020041.1:0-18745 GCA_018904565.1 Drosophila tsacasi | reverse complement strand
ACAATTGTTCTTATTTTATTTCAACTTTTAATACTGTTTGTAATAAAATCACAAATTTTCTTTTCATTGAAGAAAATTTAAAAAAGAACGAAATTTACATGTTTGTTCTTGTTCAAGAACAAATGTGTTATCGATAGCGATCGAGGAAAGCCATGTGCGATGGTCACATGGCTGTTTTAAGCTGTCTTTAAGAAATAATATAATATTCTATTATAACTGTATGAAAAAATATGGAAAATTAATTATGTACATCAAATTTATACTACTTTCTTCTTTAGTTCGCACAATGAAAAAACATCGATGATTCCTTAAAAAACATCGATGTTTGTGATTTTTCGAAAAAATCGATGATATCGATGTTAACATCGATGTTTCTCCACCTCTACCACTTTTCTCTAAACTTGGAATTCTTTTGCAGCTCCAGCATGATAACCAATATAGACAAATCCCTGCAAATTGTCGAGGAGGCCCAAAAGTCCAAGGTCATACGCATGCGCTGTTCGCAGCGCCTCAATGAGCTCTATGCCGAAATCCAGTCCGTGAAGCTTGCTGCCCGACAGGAGGAACTGAAGCTGTCGCGGATGCAGCCGGAGATTAAGGCCAGCCATGACATCATCATATCAATGCGACAGAAACGACTCAAGCTCCGAGCAGCGGCCATGGACCTGGGCCGAGGATTAAGGGGCGATGACTACAGGTACTAACCCAGCAATCATCAACCACAACGACCGACCCGAAACGGCGTGGGAAAGCTGGAACAGAGCAGACTGGCAGAAAACCAAATCAAAGCAAAGCGGGAGCTGGCAGTGTTCTATGCGATTATAGGTTTGATTCTCTTGCAGGTTACGCGACGACAGCAAGGAGGATATCAGCCTCAAGTCCCGGCAACTCTCCAAGAAGATACGTCTCTACAATTCCATTGTGAAGTTCGACGACCTGAACAAACTGATTGAAGTGGAGCAGCGGGCGGAGGAGGAACCAAAATCTGTGATTGAAAATGGAGGAGAAAGAGAGGAGCAGCCAAATGGATTAAAGGAGATGTCGAGGCCCAGCGAAAGGACAGCTCCAGCTGCAGTAGAGACGGAGAAGAAACTTCAACCTGATCCTGAGCCGACGGCGGCGGAGACTCCAGATGTGCGTGGATTTCCATTTGTAGAAATTGCTTCAAAAACAAACCTATTGCTAAGAACTTCATTCAACGCGACCAGCATCCCCGTGTGGGGGTGTTAAACCTCGAGAGATATAATTAAAGCCCGGACTAATGAAACGGTTGAGTTTATTTTCAGAATTTGGCGCAGGACGAGGCCATGGAAATACCCAAAATAAACCTGCCAGGGCCCTGCACCATAACCACGATGCGGCAGCTGTGCGAGGTAAAGCTGGAACAAGAGGCTATGCCATCTAAGAAGCACTACCTCACCACCTACCAATCGCCAATGTCGCGGAACTACAACAGGTGCGTTAACAGGCATCTAGAGACTGATTGGGGAAATGTATATGCTTGTGTTTATCTTTGTTCTCCTTTCTCTCCATCTCCCACAAGTCACCTCGATGTCCATGCCACCATCTGTCCGTTCGATCTGATGGGTCGCTGCGAGGACGTGGATTGCTCCTACCTGCATTTAGCTCGCCCCGAGGCCGCCCCCAGCGAGCTGCGAACAACAACAAACCTCTCTCCCATTCACTAACAACAAAACAAAAAAAAAACTCAAACTAAAAACACTAAAAAGTAACCAAAAAGATATTTAAAGCGTGCTTGAATTCTGGTAAGTTGAACTCTTCACGCGACTTAATATTTAAATGTTGCTTTCAGTCAACTTTAAACACAACAAAAAAAAAAGAAAAAAAAAAAGAAAAGAAAAGAAACAAATCAAATGCCCAGCATGTGAAGAAGAGCAGCCGCCGCCGCCGCAGCATCGAGTGCAAAACCCAAAAAAAAAAGAAAAAGAACAAAGAAACACAATCGATCGTTACTTGGTTGTACCTTGTTTGTTATATACATTTATATAGAGTATATCCCGCGTAGTGCAAGTTCAATGGTCGCCGACGCCGACGACACGGCGATGATGTTCGGATGTGCATTATCTTTACTCTCATTTCATTTTGCTTTTGATTTTGTATATATATAATTTAAACATCGACTTCTAAGCCAACTCGCCATACGAAAGAATGCCCGACAACAAAGGGTAATGGAGCTACAAAAGACTTTAAATTATACATTTTTGATTGCTAATTTAAAACTAGTAGCCAACATTTATTTCTTCATTGCGAAATCAATTTCAAATAGCCATTAGACTTGTAATTATTATAAAGTTTTCTAAAAAGCCAAAAACAAAAGAATTTACCAAACAACAATTCGAAAAAAAAACAATGAGAAATAAATAAAAAAGAGAGATACATAAAAAATGAAATGAAGACGTTCTTCTTTTGTTGTGGGAAAGGGTACGACAACAAATACGCTAATTTAGCCTTGTTTATTCCTAGAAACATAATTTAAAATAAATACAATAAAGGTTATCACAGCCAATCCATTGCGCAGGAGTACGAAATAATTTAACTTTCACTGAGTGTGCTTCTCGGAGAAGTGCTTCTTCCTCCTCTATTCGATGCCGAAGTAGACGTACTCCCTGCACCAGTCCTTGATGCCATCGTCGTTGCTGCAGCAAATGGGATACACGATATCCGACTTGGTCACCTTGGCACAGCGCATGCACAGCTCCATGGTGGGTATATCCTTCTCGCACTGCTGCACCTTCCGTATGGTCTCCGCCGACAGGTTGCCATGATACTCGCTGGGATCCACCGGCGGCGGCTGCTCCACGCCCGTCGAGGGTCTGGCGTCGGCACTGAGCGGCGGCAGCAGTAGCAGCAGGCTCGCCACTAATATATTCCAGAAGATCTGTCGAAATTTGAATTATTCAGTTAATTAAATTTTCGACTGTCCAATTGAGGGGATGCGCTTTTGTCCGGTTCTAGCTCAACGCACAGCATCCTGAGCCGGATCAAACGAGTTTGATGAAGTGCAGCCAAGTGTGTGTGTGGACTTTATTTTAACAAAAGGACAACGCGTATATATGGTTTAATCAGATCAGACAGACGGACACATATTTCGAGCAGCATTTATTAGTTTAATTAAATCTGGTACACTTTCGTTAGACAGTTTCGATTTATTAGTTCCATTCACTTCACGAGGGCCTGGTGCTTGGCCCCCAGCCATAAATCATTGTGGAGTGTTATTGTGCGAGTGAGTACTAAGGTTTATTTCGATCGTCGATTAGCGATTAGCCTGGCTTTATCACTGAGTGGGTGTATTTCTTTTTTTTTTAGACTTTGGCTTCAATTAATAAAATTCAGGGGCAAAAATCGTAGAGTGCTTACTTTGTGAGCCATTCTGTTGCTTTAACACTAATACTTTCTCCGCACCGCCACGAATTTATGTATAAATATATTTGAGTATTAAACTCTCCTCCAAGTGCTATTTGCTATCGCCGGAGCTGCGCGTTACTGGGAGCAGACGGCGCTCGAGCATTACTTTTTATACTTGGGACGACCAGTTGCCATACACTGCCTGCCGTCCGAAGCCAACCCACAGATCGTGCCGAGATCGTGCAGCATTCGTGACACATAATGGTTGATAGGTTGATGGGCTTATAGAAATACCAGGTATCGCCACTATCTCGCGCGGACGTGCCGCCTGGCCCAGATGGGCAACCAGGAGTGGGCAAGATATGCCAGGGATTTGCCCACTCAGTTAATCAGATCGATCGGAATTTACAATGTGCCTCTGGTGCTCGGCGATCGTCATATAACATACATTTTTTGGCAGGAAGCTTAGGCATGACTCTGCAACATCCATCCACTTATCTTATGCAAAGTTTACATGGAATTTCGAAGCGAGTTCATTTCTATTAGTGTTCGAGGTTTGTGCCTCATCAATTATTAAGCTACTAACTGGGGAACACCGTATAACTTTAATCAGGAAATTGGACCTTCAAGTGATAGGGATTAGGAAACGACTTCAAAATAACTGATAAGAGGAAATTCCAATCGCCTTCTAATAAATTAAGGTTCTGAGTTTGTGATTTTAACAGATTTTAGAAAATACCTTTGGAATTCAAGTGAATTTATTCGCAGGAGTCACAGGACAATAATATTATATATCAAGTAAGGATTTATTCATTGGTTACAGGTGATTTCTAATGATTTTAGAGCTTTGCGCCGCTTTTTAGGCGCAAACATCGCCTTCGTGAAATGAAAAGTAAATGGTAAAAAATCTAATCTTTAATGAAAAAGAAAAAGTGAATATTATTAAGATTGGCACCCCGTAAAGAACGAATTGCCTTGAGTTTATTTTTTAATTCATTTTTTTGTGAACCTATCCATATTTAGTTTGCAAATAATAAAATAATTGGGTTGTCAAAGATTAAAGCCAATCATTAAAATACTAGCATGACAAATTGTGAAATAGGGAAAAGGTCTTAATCTTGTTTAATGAAAAAGCTTTTGACAGAAGAACTTTAGAAATCAATTGGGTTTTGATATTTGGTTTTTTAGTTTCTTAAAGTATGAAATAAACTATATGTGGTACTAAATTTACTTTGCACTTGTTTATATTTTACTAGTTTTAATATTTATTATTTACTTTTGATTTTTTGTTCATTTTGTAGCATTATTTTGAACATATTTATTTTTTTTAATTTCAAAGTCCCATTGTTTTCTGATTAAGTGAAATTTCTAATTTCACAAGTAAATTGGTTAATTGTAGGTGTACTACATGATCATATTTCTCTAAAGAAACAAGTTAATCAAAGATCAATTTCCAATCAATTTCAGCTAGTTTTTAGTATAAGCTTGATACATACAACAAAATAAATAAAGATTTTAAAACCATTAAAAGAATTATAAAAAGTATGCAATATTTTTTTTTAATGTACAAAATCATTCGATTTGTATAGATTCCTGGTATCACATCGATGATAAGCTCGGAGAATTATGGAAAGGTTCTAGCAAATAAAAGCTGATGAAAAAGTCTGTCTAACTTGTGAAATTATTTCATATCTGAAAAAGAAAGGAAGCTAACTTCAGCACCCCGAAGTTTATATACCCTTGCAGCTTATAATTGGATCATTATAATTTAATCTAATTGCGTTCCTATAACAGCTATATGATATAGTAGTCCGATCTTGGTAAAATTAAAACCGAAATTCTAAAATAATACAAAATGGCAATATCTCAAATTATATGAAAATATGTTGAAAATTGGCAAAGTTATAATTTTTTCCTCAAAATTTTCCGATCGTTCCTATGGTAGCTATATTATATAGTCGGCAGATCCAGTCCGTTCCGTCTTATATAGTAGTGAGAGCATATAGAAGACTATGTGCAAAGTTTCATTCAGATAGCTTTAGAATTGAGGGACTAGTTTGCGTAGAAACGGAAGGACAGACAGACGGACATGGCTAGATCGACTCGGCTGTTGATGGTGATCAAGAATATATATATACTTTATAGGGTCGGAAATGTCTCCTTCACTGCGTTGCAGACTTCTAACTAAAATTATAATACCCTGCAAGGGTGTAATAAGAAAGCGTTTGTCTAAAATATATTTTTAGATATTTAAGATTAAATTTCTGGAATAAAATCTTTCCATTTTGGAGAAACAAAAAATGTTCTTTGAATGAAGAGCTTTTTCAAAACTAATATTAATTAATATTAATAAACAAGCACTAAGGATTGACCTAACAGAAAATTATATGCAGTAGGAAGTACTATGACTACTGTGAGACAGACGCCACTTGTTTACCGAGAACATTCTGAGCTCCACGGCAAGTGCATTGCATTACACTCGGATTCCTATGACGATCGAAATAATTAATATATGTGTTAATGTATGTATGTACTGGCACATAAAATGTTGCGTAGACACTGACAATTAGTGAAACATCATGTTGCTGATAATGGGATTTCATGGGCGCCCAACTGATTACAAGCGATCATGCTGATGCTGGACCGAACCTAGCTACGCAATTTCATTGTGCAATGTCTCGTCCAGTGTTTACTTCCGGCAATAATGCTGGGAAATTGCTGGGAATTCCGGGACCTAAGACCCATCATTTTCACGCATGCAGTGGAGATGACCTCACCTCATGTTGCTTTGATGCATTTATTTCTGTTCCCTGCGAGAAATGCTAATTAAATGCCCCTCCAGAAGTGCCTGTAATTGGATATCAAATTCTTGGAATCGACAGCGTTTAGGGGAATACCCCTAAATAAGACTAGGCGGTGGAAACTTTTAATTGGTTTATATTTGCGCACTTTAAGTGACAACAAGTGTGTAAATTACATAACCTTATTGGAGGTCTTTTGGTTGGTAGAAAAATAATATTCGAGGGGAATTTAATTATACTACGGACTTTCCCTGACTTGTCTGTACTTTCCTAGTCTCGTCTGGAGGATTTTTAATAAATAAATTACTTTGTTGAGTATATTAATCACTTTAACAATAATATAAAAATAAAAATACCCACTGAAAGTTCAATTATACTCAGCCTTTAACACAACCTTGATCCTTTGATAACACTTGATTGATTGCAAATAACAAATAATTCGATTAACCTTTGTTAACCTAATCGTACATATAATCCATTCACAAACTAATCGAATCAGACAGGGAATTTCCGGTAAGCTATGATGAAATTTCTTACTTACATAAATTTGTGCTAAACTTTTATTTATATTGAAAAAGGAGTCCAGGAAATCAACGACCTTAGTCCCTGGTAAAGTTCCGATTACTATTTCTATATTTGAAGACCTAGTTTAGAATATACTAAGCAAACAAACAATGCAAAATGCTGATTAGGTTGATCACTCTCACATATGAATTGCGATTGATAACATTTCAAGTATTGCAATTTAATTAAAATGCCTTTATTTCAATTAAACATTTGTTTATTTCCAAGTAGAAAAGAGGTCTGATTCATGCCTGGGTTTTAGTATCCAGGGCATTGCCGTTTACTGCCACTTCACTTTCGACTTTTTGCTATACAAAAAAAAAAAGAAAAAAGAGAAAAGGAAAGCATAATAATAATAAACAATTCCTTGGCCCAGACAATGAACTTTGGAGCCGAAGATTATGGCAATCAGCCATCGGGCAAAAATTGTGTGTTGATTTCATTGGTTTTTTCAGTTAATTAGTCCAATCGAATGGACAGGGAAGCACGTTACCCGCCACCGCCGTCTCATATATAGTATTTCGCCAGACGACCGAAGTAATCAGATCGACACGAATCTGGGAGTATAAATCATCACCTCACTTATTCAGCGATTTTTTTTTTTTTGAAGAAAAGTCATTCATATCTGACTGGCGATGCCCCCTCCAAGTGGTTCCTGTTGCCAACTGGCGGCCCCACGGGGTGGTTTCATCTGTATTTATAGTGCTGGAAGATGGGGTGGGAAGATAGGCTAAAGATTCCCGATCGACGGCTATAAATACGGCTTTGATTGTTTACAATCTCTCTCTCTTATCGGTGAGAGGTCACCCACCGCTCCGGGTTTGTTTGTCTCCGTCCTAGATGGGCGCGAGCAGTGTGAGTAATGTCATCAGCCGAATTATATAGTACTCACCTTGGCCAGCCCCATAAATCATGCCCTCCTTGCCACCACCCAACCACCCACTCACACAGTCTGCGAATGATCATACCAAAGTCCGCCTTCGCCATAATCTTGATCGCTCCGAATGATCCCTGCCTGGCATGAGGCAGAAGTGTGCCAACGCTCGGGGAAGGATATAAAATTATTTCTGGCACAAACACGTTATCGCCAGGGGGCGGTATCATTAAAGTCATTTGCCAATTGATCCAATTTGGGGCTATAAACATGACTTCTTGCTTATTTGATCAGGTATTTTGATTTCTAAACGTGACTAGGTATTTCATTTCCTCATCTATAATATGAATTTATAATCACATTTAATAATGTTGCCGAAATATTTCTTAATTAGGGTCGGGCACTGAAATTTATACCTCAAGCTAAGTATCCTTTTATGATATTTATCCTATATACTTCTCTTAAAAGCTTTTTTATTTTAACAAATTACATTTTAAAAGAGAGCTCATATTTAAATAAAAAAATATCTTAGACATTTAGTTTAATTTGGTAATTTAATTTTAACTTTAGACTTTTCAAAATTTTACATCTAAGATGGAAATAATTTTTACTTTATAAAAGCTCAGCCTCGTTGGTTTCTGAATAAATAGTAATTTCGAAGTTCTCGTTTGCTTACTTGTGTATGTATGTTGATGTATAAGCATTTTTACATGTATAAACCATGTAAAATTTAAAACACTTTTTTTATGTGAGAAAAGTTGGTTTTTTAAATAATGTCTTAATACTAAGATTTATATTTATAAAATGATGGTAATTATTATTCAATTCGGAAGGAGAAGGAGACATTTCCGACCCTATAAAATATATATATTCTTGATCAGGATCGACAGCCGAGTTAATCTAGCCATGTCTGGTAGAAAACAAATTTTAAAAATATTTCCCTACATTTTTTAGGAATAAAATTGTTAAAATTATAAAAGAAAATTAGCAAAAAAAAATAATTTCAAAATAAATTGAAATTCAGTATGCATATTTATTAGCCTGTAAAAATTAGTAAAAATTAATTGAGAACAGTTTTCCAAATTCAAATGAATTAATTTTTAGCTTAGTTATTATATTTTTAAGCTTTAATTTGCCCAAAATGATGGAGGATAAAAATATCTAAATTTGAATAATTCTTTCGGGGTATTAAAATATCAATCAGATGCACAAAAAAATGTGATTGAGTTATTTCCGACCCTATAAATCCTATATATTCTTGATCAGCATCAACAGCCGAGTCGATCTAGCTGTGTCTGGTAGAATAAAAAAATTAAAAAAATTGTTCGAAATTTTTAAGGGGTTAAACTGTAAAAATTGTAAAAGAAAATATGAAAAAAAATTAATTTTGACATGAATTAAATATTAAGAATGCAGTTTTATCACCATTATAAAAACTAAATCAGAACAGTTTTTAAATTAATGTATTTTTAGCGTAGTTATTATGTTTTTAACCACTAATTTGCCAAAAAATTGTCTTATAAATATGTGCATATAACTAATGGCAATCACTGTCAAGAAGATCTGAAAGATTCGGATGCTTCAAATCTATATATATCTATACTTTTATATGTTAAGCAGTACCATTACCATTAAGAGTTAATAAACAAAATAATGTCAGCAAGAATGCAAATATCCTTTAATTCAGTGACCCTTTATGCCACTTTATTTACTCAATTTGTAAATAGGTAATTAGGTGGCCTTGCATTTACAACCTCTTTCCAATCTGATGATGTTCGTAACCAAATTCAGCTGAATAACAAGTTTCTGTTTTGTCGGCTAATTAAATTGGTTGCAAGAATATGCAGTCCACATTTGTCGAATCGGACACAGGACGTAGCTATCCCACGAGGCGCCAGATTTGCATAGTTTATGGCAGAAGTTGTACAAATGCAATTCCGATGTCGGGCCAGACAGTAAGTATTTCCCATTATCTCCACCTCCCACCTCCCACCTTCCACCCCCCTGTGACCGCTCAATCATTGTCCGTTGTCCGTTGTCAATTGCCGATGCCCAATGGCCACCGATGGCCGGCGTTGCAGTTATATTGATTTTGTGTAGCGAAACCCCTGATGGACGGGGACCCACATTACGGGGAGCACACGGACCACATTATAGTGTGGTGGGGTATGTCTTTCGTAGCCAAGGTCAGTTCTAGGCGTCCACGCAAACCCTATTATTGGGGGATTTGCGGGGAACGTGACTACCGGCAAGCTGCCCATTACCACTCAGTGTCACCTGTGTCACCTGTGTCGCCTGTGTCACCTGACCCCATACATAATAGCATATATAGTGTGCCAACTTATGCAAGTGCCAGTCTGTTCAGCTTTGCCAAGAAATTCAGTGCATTTCGCAATAAGGCTTCGCTTTGGCTTTGCTTTGCTTGATCGTCCTTTCGAATAGGGTGGACCCAATCTTTAATCATAACAATTACAGAAAGAAGTTTCAGAATAAGTGTGCCAAGACCCTTCTTAAATGCGAAAGAAGCTATTTATTTATATAATAAATATAAAATATTATATATTTTATTCTGTTATTATTTTATTTTTTTTAACTTTTGATAGCCCAATTCCTACTTAATACAAGTTAAATTAATATTTTTTTATATATAAATTATTATAAAAAATATTAAACTTTGAAATTTTTGTAAAAAAATATTAAAAACTATTAAGACAAAGATAGAATTTAATCTAAATTTAATATTTTTTTTTAGTATTTTACAAGATATAACAAGAATAACACGTAATTCGATACGAATCCTTTTAATAAATAAAATAATATCAATTAATATTTCTTATATATTCATTATTATAAAAAATATTAAACTTTGAAATTTTTGTAAAATATATTAAAAATTATTAAGATAAAGATAGAATGTAATACTTTTTTGAATATTTTACAAGACTTAACCAAAATTACACTTAATTCGATACGAATCCTTTTATCACAACATCTTGAGATACATAAATCCTCCAATTATACTTTTCGTAGGTCCACCCTGCACTTGGCCTGTGGACAACGCGATGGCTCATTAGTCTTCGCATTGTGCAGGTCGCTTTAGGAGAGAAAAACAAAAGTAAGATAAAGATGAAGCGAACAGTAAGCCAGAAGAGAGAGGAAGATGCATAAAACCATAAAACAGCTGCATTTGCACTGGAAAGAAAAGAGATCTGCACATGCGCTCACTGCATTCTTATGGCGATTTACCTGCATTTCGGTTTTCAATGCGGCGAGCAGAAAAATCTGATAACAAAAGCCGAGTGTATAAGAACAACAACAATGGCAGCAACAGCTGGCTGGCAGAGAAGTTGAATGAAACAAGCAGTAACAGCTGCCTCTTGGGGCTCCACTCTCGCCCCCGCAAAGTAAAGAGAGAGAGAGAGAAAGAGCGAGAGTTGAGTTAAGTGAATAGCCAGCGGAGTAGCTCTCTTAAACGGACTCTCTTTCTGCAGTGGGAAAAATTTTAAGAATCTGTGAGGTGAATTAACGTTAAGAAGAAATTTATAAAGAGAACAATTTCATTTTAAGATAAATATGAAATTAAAATTAATGAAATTTTAATGTAAAGGAGTCATTTCAGACCCTATAAATCATATTTAATCTTGATCAGCATCAACAGCCGAGTCGATCTAGCCATGTCTGGAAGAATAAAATAATTAATTTGTTAAAATTTAAAAAAAAAATTGGAAAAAAATTAATTTTATAATAAATTTTAATTCAGTATGCAGTTTTATTGGCCCTATAAAAACGAACCAAAAATTTTAATTGAAGTATTCAGACTGATAAATAAAACCTTAAAATTTAACCTGATCTTCCAAAAGCAAAGTACTAATTGGCCACAATACTTTCTCCTTTTAGTTGTATATTTTTCTCTCAGTGTAAATGCATCTCTTCGCGCTAACACTTAAGAGAAAGTCGGCTGCCGACGTTGCCCGAAGCGAACTAGAATTGAGCGAGACTGAGAGAGCGTCTTGGGGAGCCAGCCAGCAAAAATCTATTTAAGCAGCGCGCAGAGCTCGCTTTTTTTCACTCAATTTTCGGCAGCGCTAAAAACACATTTAAAAACAAAACCCACACAGAATTATCCGTAAAATCGCCGGGAAAAATATCGCGGAATGATATTTTGAATCTTGTTACGATAAACGGCACTTTTGATATATTTTTGAACGGACGGCAGTGGAATTCAATTTTGGCTGCCTTAGCTTCCAAAAATACGCGGTGCGTTTCACAAATCAACCAAAAAATATATACACATAAATATATACCTGCTGAGCATATTGAAGCGGGCAGACAGCATAACAGCAAAAGCAAAAGAAATCAACAAATATATATATATAAATAAATATATAACTGTAGCAACAACAATCAAAAGTTAATACGAAAGACCGGAGAAGTAAACAACAAGAGCGTAAAAAGCGTGCTTTAGCGTTCGTTGCCGCGTTTATAAAATTACAAAAATACAAATAAAAAAGAAGGAAATGTGTACGAAATTCCAAAAGTGCAAATTTATTTAAATCGCTCCGCCGCAGTGCCAGTGCTCAACGTTCAAAGTTAACAACAGACGGCGAAGTTGGCTAACGAACGGCATCTCGGCCCTAGACTGGAACACAATTCGCGCGTCTAATTGAATTTGGTGCGCGAAAACAGGAAAATAAAAAAAATAACGCACACATTGCTGCTACCAACCAACCTGTGGCTTTGTTTTTTTCAATTCCAATTCTCCGATTTGTATTTGGATTTCGATTGTGATTGTGATTTGTATTTGTATTTGGCTTGCGAATTGGACTTTTGCGTCGGGCGGTCGGTCATCCAGCCATCCGGAAGCCAATCCAAATGCAATTGTTTTAAACAAAAGCTGAGCCGAGCTTTTCTACCTGTTGGACAACAAATCGAGCGGCAGCACCAGCAGCAGCAACAACAACAGCATCATCGCCATGTGGTGCATTGTTAACCTGCCCAACGGCACTCAGCAGGCCGTCAAATGGGATCCCAAAGCCAATGGTCAGGAGTGTCTGGAGAAGGTGAGTTATCGCTTAGATGGTAATTTTCCATTCAGTTTTCTGGCAAGGCAATATTTCTTATTTTGAGAAGTTTTAAAACCGTTCTTCCATAAGTTGCCAAGTTCATAAGTTGATATATAATATATATCATGTTATATAATGTTGATTTTCTTAGTCACCTTTATACTTTTCCATGGAATGACCTTACACAAGGCCAAGGAAAGTCATTGGCTCCCTTATTGAAAAGTTTCAGATTAGTTTTCCCAGTTTGCAATTTAAAATCTTTATATTTACTTAGCAATTATTAAATTTTACTTAAAGTAAACTAAACTCGTTTTTTCCGGTTACAAAGTGGAGTATTTTCGTCTTAAAAATATTTATTTTTTCTTGCTATTATTTAATTTTACTTTATTAATATTAAACTCGATTCTTCTAATTCTTAAAAATGAGAAAACTCGAGTATTTTATTACCAAATCTACAAAACTTTTTACAATATGCAACAGAACTCGAATAATTTCTTACAAATCTAAAAAATGTGTTACCATATGAAAGAGATCTCAAAGATCATTAATTGTGCTTACGCAATATTTTGCTCCATATATGTACATATGTATTTCCTCTTGAGATTCACTTATTTTGGGGATTTTCCATCAAGTAAACATGGGCAATATTTAAAATGAGTTCCAATATATGCACAACAAACCAAAACAATTTGAAATAATTTTTTCGTAATGAAATTTTTATATGTTATGAAACCCTTATTCATATAAATTAAAAATCAGAAACTTCCTTGTGATAGTAGAAACAGTAGAAACATATATTTTGAAGTATACTGTGCTTTGGGGTTTAATATCAAATATATTACTCATTATGAAATATGAATCTCAGCTTGTTATAATTTTGTAAGGGGCTAAAAATAACCTTTCTTATATGAGTAATATCCCATAACAACTATATCTTATTCTGGATGAGGTTACATTATAATCCTTTGAATGACCTCCCCTTCAATCTGTCCTTTATAATAGTCTTTGCAATTGAACACTCTACAGGGTTACTCAATTCTTAATGGAGGAACGCAACTTCTAGTATCTCAAATATCAAGAGCTGCAACCTTAAGGTTAGAGAACTAAATAGAAAGTCATCCCCACAACCATTACAACACGGTCCTTCGGCACACGTTCCGATCAAGTAGTTGCCTTGGAATTACAGCACAATCTTTACGAAAACCTATCAATTCCCTATCATATTTTACGCAATTTTGGCACACGCGTATCGAGTTCCCCTTCAGAAATTACGTATCCCTTTGGAACGAGGATATGGTGTAACACTAAAGGGCCTTCGAGTCACTTGAGGCTCAGGTGGAGCCAGGAAAAAGCTATAGAAATTGGTGGGGTTTTATCATTGGAAATAAATAACTAAAAAATGATTACATTTTTATGGGCGACGTGTAAAGTTGTTGACGACGACGACGACGACGACGACGACTCACCAAGCCAGCGAAAATGTTCTCATTTCATTTTAATGGCGGCCTCTTTTTTCTTCAATTTTTTTTATGGGGAATTTCGTTAGTTTCGAAAAGTTTATAAAAGAATCTTCATTTTAGAGGCATTCAACATTAAAATCACTTGATTTTGTTTCCATGAAATTTTTTTTTTTTTGCTGCTGGACCTGCAGTCTGTTCGAAATTCCTTCCACGCTTTATCAGTATTTATTTTTTTTGTATTTTGGAATGGAATGCCGTTATCAGCTTCAAACCGTGTCCAATTTCATTGTCTTGTTGTTTACTAGTTTTGCGCTAATTCATTTTAAATGCGAAATTGCCGAAATACCCTTGACTCCCAGCTGGCCCCCCCGCGATAGTATTTTTTTCAGAACACCAAAAAAGGTGCGAGGAAAACCACAAAGAAAGAACACCGATAGCAGGTTGTAGTGGGACTGCGAATATTTATGGTATTAAGTGATAGGTACACAAGGGAAAACTACAATTAAAAAGGAATTTAATAAGAATATTTAGAGGTATATTTATAAAAGAGACATTTATAAGACACTTTACAAGGTTTTCTGATTTTCTAAAGTTACATCTTTCAAGATCTTCCCCCTTTTTATATCTCAAACATATAACTTTTATAAAACTATTGATTTCTTGAGACTCAACTAAGTTTATAGCACCTCTATCTTAAGTTTTGTATGATTTCTTGCGGTGTAGCTGGTACTCCACTAGTGGGTTCAATGTCCAAGTGGCCGCCACTTGAGGCGCTTAGAGTAAACACTTGACCAGGCCGCTTCTGTTCGGTTCGGTTGGTTTCTGTTACTATGAGAGGGCGGCGAATATACATACGATTATGCTTTCCCTGGCACATTATTGGGCACCGCCCAACCCCTACTTGAAGTGCTAATTTTCACCGCCTTCACGAAAGATTAAAGTCAATTCGGCAATTCGCCTTGTTTGTCAGGCTAATTAAGACTTTGGCATTAGTGTTTGTGCAATCTAATCAGGCAAAAACTTATCAAATAACGCTCACACACAACACAGAGGCATTAATATTCATGTGTATGTGTCCCAGTCCCAGTTCCAGGCCCAATTCGTTGCCAACTTTATTATTATCTTGAGGCACAAAATATAAAAACAAGAGCCAGAACTAGAATCAGGCAAGACACGATAAATATGCTTCTCAACGTGTGTTTTTATCTTATCTAACGACTCTGGCATTATCAGAGGGGCTCTAATTTGCTATCAACATTTACAGCTTTTGGGAGTGAAAAGTGAACATCGTAGACATCGTAGACCCTAAACAAAAGTCAAGTCGAATTGGGGCCACAACGTAGAAGATGGTTTTTATGGCGGGGGCTTAGCTCTTAAGTCGTTGCAAGAGGTTACGAGGCGCTTTGTTTCCATTTAGTGTGCGATTAATAATTGCTAATTGAAAGCCCTTTATAGAAATATATGGGGTTATGTGATATTCAGACTAGACTGCACTTCAAAAACCAGTTTCTTTGTTGCACTGTCAGAGGGAGAGAGAGATATTTATATTTATAGATTTTTATTTATTGACTTATATTTATTGACTTGTACGGAGAATAACATTTGTAGATAATGGTATAAATTAGTCATTTGGCATTGAGATCATCATCAATAACTGGAATCTTGGAAATATATATATTAAATGCTCTTTGTCAACTTTGTTTTTCTGGTTTCAAGTGGGCTTAACTGCTGCATTATCCCCCCGTTGACATTGAAATCAGAAATCTGAAATCAGAATTCTGGAATCAGAAATCTGAAATATGAAATCCGAAACGCAGGTCTTATCTCCGGAGCTGGACTTTTGTATGCTGCACAGTCCAAGGTCCAATAACACTAGCTATCACCCCTGTTGATCTGGGAACACATCTGGCACATGTACATGCATAAAACAACATAATATAATATTCGATTGGAGCCCCCTGTGATTCAGTTCGTCATCTGTGATTCAGTTCGTCATTGGGATTAATCGAATTAATATAATATATATATTTTTTTCCACTGCGATTTAACTTTGAGCCATGCGTCAGCTTAATCTATAACCGAGAATACCAGAATTGGTGGACTCTTATCATCACAAAAAAAAGAATGACGCGCCTCTTGTAACGCCAACGATAAGGAGTGTCCAAGCCTTTTACACACACTCGTCGTCATCGATGACAATGAGAAATCCTGGCTATTAATAAATAGTGAGGTGAGTAAATTTAATTAATTAATTTGAAGGACAGAAAGAAGAGCACTGCTTCTGCTGATGATTCAAAGAGTTTTGTCAATGTCACCTGGCCTTAAGGGTTCAGGTGACGAGGGTCCGTCCAAGTCTCGACGAAACCAAGGCTCTGTGATAATCCCATTCGGGGTGTAAACGAACTCAGGGAGATACTGAGGCTCAGATAAGGGCGTTTACATAACTTTTTTTGAGCTGAGCAGCGGGCGCCTTATCGCCTCGGCTAATGAACCCCGTCGAAACGGGGGGCGGCTAATCCAAGGGATCCCGGGACTTGGGGGCTGGAGAGAGTTGCACATTTTAATTACTCGGGCCTCGGACAGAGGAGCAACAAAGTTTTTCGAAAAGTTTCTCCTTGACGTCATTTAGAAGGCCGACGACGCTTTCGACGAGTTTGCATGTCAAAGGAGAATTACATTTTCGTTGCCCCGATTTAACAAATGTATATATGGTACTTGGTAGGGTCTCCCCTATATAGTTACTATATATATTCGCATGCAAATAAGCCTGCTTTTCGGCGGGGTGTGTCTGGTGTGTTCAGTGAGTCAGGCTCACGATTTCCCCAATTTTCCCCGCCACCATTTCCCCATTAAGCCACCATGTGCAACAGTTTTATGCTTGTTAATAGTTACTTGCAATTACCAGCTACTTGTAATTGCATTTAAAATTGCCATTTTAGGTTCTCGTTGATTGTCGTCAGAGAGAAAGAGAGTTTTTGGAGTGGCCCTTTGAGTTGTGTTTGATTTCTGATTGCTTCTTCGAGGGTGGTTTTGAGTGGGGCTGTGTATGGATTGGCATGTTTCGAGCATGTTCCAAGGGCCTGCTATTACATGACAAAGTCCACAAAACCGGGAAGAGGAAAACAACGTTGACGTTGTCACGATAGTGAAAAAAACTGATAAATCCCAGGCTAGAATTTGATCAAAAGGTGTGATGAAATCGTAGAAAAAGGCTATTCTCGGAAACTGTGCAGTAATATAGGGTCTTAGCTCATAGTAAAATAGGTTGATAAGGGGGTTGGAATGGTGTAATAGTTGGGGAATAGCTAGCTTGGCATTAAAACCTGTAGAAGCTGATGAAATTAAATGTGAAATCACTAAGATTATAATGTAAACTTTTGTAAGGCATTAGGGTTTGGAAATCTTGTCTTAAACTTTGGTACATAACAAAGTTACATTGTATTTATATCTTGTAATATATTATTGCATACATTTAGTTGCATTTTAAAAGGATTTCAAACCCTTAGTAACTTCCTGATGTTCTTAAGTACTTTTAAACTCCCCTATACATTCAAATATTTATTCCGTATCACTGATTCCCCCCCTCACTTAAGAGAAACACAATTTAATTATTTCCCCAGGTCCTTAAAGTGTGCATAATATAATTCCGCCACAGCCTTGACTGTGCGTATAATAGTCCTTTGCCCATTGATTGTGATTCCTTATCGGATTGCCTGTCAACAGGCTGCACTAATCAGATCTTTCTACTCCGGCGACACGACATCTATTTTCTAGGTGTAATTATATTTGCGAAGGCTGCCATTGCCGCTCCCTTTTGTGAAAGCAAAGCCCGCCTGCCCCCAGAGGGGCGGCAACAGGGATGTGGGAAGAATGGGGGCGGATTAGGCAGCAGCTGGAGACGGATGGATGGATGGATGGATGGAAGGATTCCCTGCAACACCCTTGAAGTGTGGGATTACGAGAAGGGCGTGGGCGGATGGGCGTTGCTTGAGTGTGCGAGTTGCAACAATTGAAAGATGTGCAACGAGGCAAGTTTCCAGGCAAGATTTGATGAGGCAGCTCAAGTGGCCGGGTGGCCGGGGACGACGACGGGTCAAGTGCAGCAGCCGCTGGCCAATTTGCTTGTCTCTCGTGTCGCGACAAAAGGCCAATTCAGGCTGAGAAATTTGAATAGCATAGTTGAAATTTATAGCCTAGTTGGGAAGCCAAACCAGAGAGGCAAAAACGAAATAGACAAAGTTCTGCTTTCCATGTTTCTTACAAGCTAAATGAATCAAAATAACCATAAAACGTAAATATTCATTGTAGAAATATTCATTGCATCTTGCTTTTGATATTTCCTTAAAATGAGTCATCTTCACTTTGTGAATTAATACAAATATAAAGTAAGGCAGGGATTTTAACTTCCTAAAATATGTCTTGTAAACAGTTGAAAATTTAATAATAATAAACCATTAGGCATTTTAAAGCTGCTATGAAATATTGATTGCTTAAATTAAGAACCCAAAACTCATATTGTTTTTGTTTAGTAATTAAGAAAGACACATTTCTCTTGCTTATACTTTTTATACCCTTGCAGGGTATTATAATTTTAGTCAGAAGTTTGCAACGCAGTGA
>JAEIHY010020040.1:0-15469 GCA_018904565.1 Drosophila tsacasi | reverse complement strand
AAGAACACGCGAAAGCGAAAAGAACCGCAATCCTTAAATATACCAAATTTTAAATACTTAATGCAAGGGTATTTAAACTTCCTTTCTTGTTTGAGTTATCGATTAAAGGAGATCGATTTGTCTAATCTCTGGCATATTAAAAATCAGTTCGTAAATGAAACTGTGTTGACAACTTAAAGTGCTTCTCAGTAAGATGATTAAATCTTGTAGCCTTTTATAGTTATCCTGTAGTAAAAGGAATACTAATTATATTCCGAACCAGCTGATATTATTGCCCGATTCTACGCTTCCTAGTCTCAGTTTCTGAGGATTTCGGGATGGAACACTTCATAGTCAGACGACTAAATCTTAAAACCTTTATAAAAACTATCCTGAAATTTGTAGAAAATAAATGTGATAACTTCTTAACACAATCTCAACATAAGTTCATATACTAGATATGGCATTTTCGTGTGTTTTCAGAACTAAAGTTTAATTGTATAAATATCTGATGATTATATCAAATAGCTTTGAAGGAATAACCGGAAAAAATTATTAAATAAAACTACCTTCAACTCACATGCGCACAGGTCAGCGAGTCAAAGGAACTTCCGAAGTTGTGTGATAAATCGATAAATATATCGAAATTTTGCGTTAAAATTTAACGTTAAAATTACGATATTAGACAGTTTTTTACGATTGCATTGTTCCGATATCTCAAGCAGAATATCAATTTATCGCATATATGTATACATATATCGATTATATATCGGTTATATCACGTCAAATATTGATACTATCTTTCATAGCTACTTCCAACCCATTTACATTTAACCCACTCTGATCATTGTTTTGGTTTTTCTTTAACCCACAGTGTGTAGTACTACTTTGTGGGTAGGACACCTGTCGAAGCTGGTTTACCAGGAAGAACTGTCCGACACCTTCGGCGAATATGGCGATATTGTTAGCATCGACCAAATTGTGCCGCGAGGATGCGCTTTCATAGTAATGAATCGACGCCAGGACGCCTACAAAGCGATGCAGGCGCTGAAAAATCACAAGCTCCAGGGGCGGGCCATCACCATCTCCTGGGCAGCCGGCAAGGGAGTGAAGAGCAAGGAGTGGAAGGACTTCTGGGACCTGGAACTGGGTGTCACCTATATTCCCTGGTCAAGGCTGAGCACCGAGACGGACTTTGATAGCCTGGAGGAGGGTGGCATGTTCGACGATGACACCATGCCCGCTTGGATGAAGCAGAAAATTAATCAAGTGAAAAATGTGGGAAAGGACAATAAGAGCACGCCCGTCGCAGAGGCGCCGGTACCCGTTGGTGTGGCGCCACCCGGCATGATCTTTGGCATTGACACGACCCAACCGCCGCCGGTGGGGCCAGTGGGAGGGCCTGTTGGTCCGCCACCGGGCCCAGGAGCGCCGCCACCCCCCACGCTCATGGGTATGGTTGGCAGGGGTCAATTCCCGATGGGCCCGCCGATGGGCATTAATATGCCGCCGCCAATGATGATGCCGCCAACCAACATGCCACCGCCAATGATGATGCCAACTACCAATATGCCCCCGCCGATGATGATGCCGCCGACGATGATGCCTCCCGGATTTCCAGGTAGCCACTACACTCGCCATGGGGTTGCAAAACTAAACTTACTAATGTGTTTTTTACATGTAAAATGTAAATTGTAGGCATGGGCGGACCTCCTCATCCCATGGGCCTGCCTCCAGGAAACCCTTTCCCACCACCAGGCGCCGCCTTACCGCTGCCCATGGCCAGTGGAGGAGGCCCACCACCGTCGCTCAATAGCGGCAACGTGAGCGACGATCAAATGGACATCGAAATGGAGCTGGAGGACGCTCCGCCTCCACCACCGTCCCAGCAGCAGCAGCAGGCAACCGCTTTCAATCCCTCGCCCAGCAGTGTCGATATGGCCGTCGCGGTTGTGGCGAACGAGATGTTCCAGCAACGGGAGCGGGAGCGAGAGCGTGACAGGGACCGCTCCCGGGGTCAGGTCAACTCGCGGTGGGGCGGACGAGATGATGTGGTTGAGCAGGCGGAACGTTGGCGCGCCGAGAATGGCGGCGGCGGAAACGTGTCTGGTGGACCGGGACCTGGACCTGGACCGAACGCGGCATTTAATGAGGCGCGAGCGCGTCTGAATCTAAATCCTATCGATCACGGAATGCCCAGGCCAGACTTCATGGGTAAGCTCCTGATTACAAATCCAAACAACGTTTGTTATTTGCTATAAACATACTTTCCACACCCTGCAGACTTTGATAATCGCGGTGGTGGACCAGGCGGACCGCGGGGAATGGTGGGACCGCGCGGGAACCACAACGGCGGACCAGGAGGCGACTTCTTCCCGCCCAACATGAATCACAGTCGCTTCAACCAGCCCACCAGCCTCATGCAGATGCGGATTCCGCCGCCGGCGGCCTTCAACCAACAGCGCATGGGCGGGCCACCAGGAAATGGTGGCGGCGGCAACGGTGTCGTCGGGCCGATGTTCATGCGGAATCAAGGGGGCGGCGGACCAGGCGGGCCCCCAGGAGGTGGACGACAACAGGGACCAGGTGAGAAAACGGGCATTCGGTGGAGATTTAACTCGGAATTTGGAGAAAATAATTATTTTGTTACCTAAAAAACCAAGAAATCGTCGAATCTGGCTATAAAAAATTGTTATTTTTATTTTGAAAAACAAATATTTTAGTCTTTGCGAAAATTTAAATAAAGGGGCACCAATTTATTTATTTAAACTTAATTACAACAATTATAACAACCTATTATTTCTTATTAAAATTGTTTCTTTTCCAGGTTTCTTCAATCCCAGAAACCCTTTTAATGACAACCAACAACAACGCGGACGAGGAGGCCCGGGAGGAGCCCCGGGAGGCCCAGGAGGACGAGGCATGGGCGGAGGCGGCGGCGGAGGAGGGCCAGGCCCCGGCGGTCGAGGTCGTTGGAGTGACGATGAAGACGAGGGCGGAAACAACAATTTCAAGCGACGCGGTGGACCAGGAGGAGGTGGTCCTGGTCCTGGACCAGTGGCAAGTAGGTTCCGCGGTGATCGCGGAGGGGAAATGGCTGACGATCGCCGTGGCATGAACCCACGAGGCGGCGGTCGCGGGGGACCACGAGAGGATCGTGAACGTCCTGGTTTTGGCAACAGACGAGGCTCGCGGGACGACAACAACCGCCATTCGATAGGATCCCAGGAAGATGTCACTAATAAGATGATGGCTCAGGAGCCGGAGCCCAAGCAGCCCACAAATGCAGATAACGCAGATTTCGTAAACGCCAATAAAAGCGCACCACCTGCTTCCACGGGGGCGGCGGCGGCTGAAGACACCGAGGAAGATTGGGATCGAGAACTGCAGGACTACGAGGCGAGAATGGAGGCGCAGAAACCAACGGAAGTTTCTGCTCATCAGTCCTCGAACGACGAGCCTATTCAG
Source organism: Drosophila tsacasi (assembly GCA_018904565.1). Taxonomy (NCBI): domain Eukaryota; kingdom Metazoa; phylum Arthropoda; class Insecta; order Diptera; family Drosophilidae; genus Drosophila; species Drosophila tsacasi. Next base: position 12,022 of record JAEIHY010020040.1, on the reverse strand, counting down.
GAGGATATACAGGAGGCAGCGGCGGAGGAAGAAGACTTCGCCAAGCCAGCTGATGTGGCGGCGAGTGATTCATCAGCCCCGAAACCACAAGCAGATGCATCTCCCGCCTGTACGCCTCTTTACGATGAGCTGCCACCGCCCACGGTCTCGGACCCCTCGTTCCCAGCTCAGTCATCGTCGAGAGCAGATGAAGAAGAGGCAGCAGATGCTGCTGCTGTTGCGGCTTCTAGCCCATCGCTTCCGGAATCGGAGACCATTCACATAGAGGCTGCGCCCAAAGAGGAATCGACTCCAACCCCATCGGCTGCTGAGATCCAAGCGGAGGAGGAGCCATCAGCGGATGCATCAGCAGCGGATGCTACTGATGCCGACGCATAGGCGACAGACAGATCAAGTGAAGAACAAACGCATATTTGAGTTAATTCAAAAAGTGTAATTTATGATTTTCCTTACCAAGTAACTTAAATGTAATACATGCGAACGAACTTTTACCATTTTTATCCTGAGATTACGCAGCATTTGTTGACGAGGCTGGGACGGCGGCGGTCGCTTTTAAAATCAGAATCAGTTTACTACTCGTACGTACAATAGGAACCGAACCACTGGAACCACAGAGCACTAGATATGTGGGGAGCATCAGATTTACAGACAGACATAGCAAATAATTAGCAAAAGAAACGAAATGTATGGACAGGAATAGACAGGCGAGCATCGTGAGTGGATGTGTCGGAAGCCCAATAAGAAACAAATCAGCAATCGCAAGGCACCACTTGAAATGTTTATTATTTTGTTATGTATTTAGTTTTAAGAATAACACTCAGATTGTTTAAAATGCGCAGATTCTAGGTACACGCATAATAATGTACAATTCAAATATACCTATACTATATCGGATACTATAAAATAAAAATTAAAAACATCAAACAATTTGTTCTTATTGGGATTTTCGTCCTTTGCCAATAAGCCCCCTCTCTGGCAGGCAAATAGCTTTGTATAATTTGAAAACTATTTATTGGGGCTCCACAGAGATGGTCAAGATGTTAAAACATATGTTAAAATTTTAAATCATATTTAAAACTAATTTTGGCACACATTTTAAGTAGTCTGAAGTTGAAGAGTTGACAATTAACTAGCAGAGGTCTTATAGATTCAAATCTTTTCTCTCAATTAATGATTAGTTATTAACAAACTCAAAATATGTAACATAATTTTAATAGTTTAAAGAAATTTAAAGAACCCACCAGCAAACAGCTGTGCAGAGTTCGTAAATTCAAAAATTCAGCTGATAGGGAATACCGTCAACAGAAAACGATTTTCGATTCTCGACTATGACAATCGATAACCATCGCAAATGTCCCAGCTCTAGCCACTACAAAAATACCAAAATAGTAACGGGCCACACTGGTCGCGTCATTTCGAGTTACGATTTCGGGAGAAATACAAACTTAAGTAAATCAATACAGATCCCCGGAATAAATGCACAACGGTCACGGTTACGCCAACAGAAAATGCAGTGCTAATTGAGCGTGAGCATCGCAGCAACGCAGTTAATAAAGTGCAAAGAAAAATTTTCGGGTGCCAAAGAATCTACACACACATGTAAGCAGAGCACATATACATACATGCACACAGACTGGCACAGCGCAGTTGTGGGAAATGTGCAAATTGTATTAAAAATCCGCTTGAAAATAAATAAATTGGGCACCGAAACGTGTGAAGAGTCAAGTGAAATATCAGATGTGAGTCGTGTGCGGCTGAATACGTCAAAAGCGAACGCTAAATTCTGAAAAACGTGTGCAATTTTGCAATGCTACGGCTGAGTATTGTTGTGTTTGTGTAGGTGAGGCGTGTGAAAAATACACATAGGTGTCCCTGTCCGTGTGCCAGCCGCCAACAACTAACACCAACGGCAGCGTTCCGCACACACACACACACGTGCACAGGGGCAAACGTAACCGCAGTCGGCGCTGGCAGCGGAGAGGCAAGGATGCTTTCCTTCCTGGCCGATGTGGATGCTGTTCGAAAGCTCACCCCTTACCCCACCCGACCCCACCAAAGGCACTCGAGGCACCGAACAACTTTTCACTTTTCGCCCGCTTCGGATGTTGTTATTGCTGCTCTCCGCCTGCACGAACATGCATACCCATACACAGGCACACTGATGTTTTGTTTTATTCTAGCTATTTTCGGAAATCGAAGGTGATCGAGACCGGCATCAATGAGTGTTACTCAGTTTTTGTTGTTCGCTTTATTTACATTGCCCGATTCCCGTATTAAGTCATTATTTCCATCAGATAACGTAATGTGTGTGCTTCGACCGATAAACCAGAGCCCCGAATGTGGAGCGGTGGTTATCGCCAGAACCGTACGTTATGCAAAAAACCACAAAAGCGGCCACCGAATTTATATGTATAGTGAGAACGGCATTTTATCAGAGTTCTTTAGCCTTTCGGTGCGAGTCGAATCTTGTCGCTTCACTGTTGTTGTTTTTGTTGTTTCTAAATGCGAGGCGCGCGACCAAACAGCTGTAAATGTGTATGTGTGGGCAACAACAGCAACAATAGCGTGTGAGTGAGTGGGAGTGTGTCGGTGCGATCTCGTTTTGGCCACCAAAGTGCAATTGGGAAAGTGTGAAAGAAACGAACAGAGTGGAAAGAGAGGGAGAAAGCGAACGAAGAAATATCCAGCGATAATTCAACACGTAGTTGGAGTTAAAAAAACCAGTGTTCCTTGAATCAATTTTGTCCTTAAATCAGTGGCGTCATATATCAAGCTCTTAATATTATTTAAAACGCAAAAACACATTAAATAAAAATGCAAAATCTTCATACTGCTCGCTTTAATTGGTACTGCGTACTATTGTTGTGTCTCCGTCTGCTGGAATATTTTATCTAGTCGTGCCTGTTAACCAGTTTATATTCTATGCATTTTAAGTGTTTTTATAATAGTAAAATTTAAATTGTCTTTCTGTTGATGATAAACGGGAATTTAATAAAACTGTCTACCAGATGGGGATATTTGCGGACCGGTGTCTTTAATATGTCCTTATTGTGGGCTGTTTCACTTAAAGAGGAATGACAGTTAATTTATTATACAAAATGTACCCATTTGCAAAGGAAAAATCCTTTCCCACACCGATTGACTAGCAATTATTAAAGTCCCCTTTTGGGCAATTATACATTCGAGTCCTAATAGCAGGCAGACAGGACCACAAAATGGCGGATGAAAAATTAGATATACAGAGGTTCGTAGATTATACATGTTTGTACGCATACCAGCGAGCATTCAGGTGTCCATTTGTGGTCCATCACGGGAAAGGGAAATTGACCAGGAACAGGACAAGGATAATCGAGCAACAGCGCCAGACGCGTCATTGGGAAGCGAAGCTTCCTCGTGTGATGGATGCGCTCCACTTTTGGATGCTATTTATAAACCTTTTCGCCCGTATACATACACACAATCGCTGGCCGAGGACGATGATGATGATGATGGCCAGGCTACTGATTCTGCTCTGCTTCCTTGAAATCTGCATAGTTCCGCTTCCGATTGAGTTGGCGCAGTCGCAATAGACGCTTCATCCAGTTCCCTTAACTGGTGCTGGCGCAACAGAGCGTGTGTGCGTGTGAGTGTGTGCCTACTCCACGTTCCACGGTCCACGTTCCACCAGATTTACCGGGCAGCATCCACATCCACATGTTGAGAAGAGCGCCCAGCACACATATCCTTTTCGTTTCCCCCCATCCTTAACTCGTCCTCTTCACCGATTCCCGGATATGCCGTTACGGGCACAGCTCCCGCACTTTTCCACTCGTCGTTGCATTGATTTGTTTGTGTACGTGGGCAAGTGTGTGCGTGTGTGTGTTTCCGTCTGCACTTGTGATTTTCAAGCGCTTTTCTCGAAATTATCGCCATCGATTACTAAGGATTTAAATGAACGCTCTTCGCTTTTAAAGAGATTAAATTTGTGTTGGTTTGAATGTGGTTAAAGAATTTTTTGAGATTAATTGAAGGCTATTTCATAAATTTATTAAACATTTTCTCATACCTCCGAATACATTTGTATGTACATATATTTTTGTAGATTGTGAGAGGTATTTGTTTGCATGCAATTGAGTATCCCTCCTAATTAGGCGCTTAATGTCACGTATTCGAGTTAGTTTTCGTTGGCCCACAGGTGTGCTTTCCAGGAATTGTGCATTTCTGCATGAATAATTAAGACTTGCAGTCGAACTTGCGCACTTCCACAATGTTATCTTCTAAAATCAATTCGCAAAAGTCTTAAGAACGATTTTGGCATTGCAATTTGGAGGTCTTTTGAGTACTAAACTTAATACATATAGACGGACAAAGCAAAAGTGGAGGCTACAGCAGAGCAGGCCTAAAAATAACCCTTTTGTCTTTATCGGACTATAAATGGCGGTTGAGTGTAAATAAAAGTGCTGTCGCCATTTGGACAATTTCCCGAGCAAATTCAGTGTTAGGAGGCGCGAGCGCGAGTGCACTTTCTCACGCTCTCGTCGCCGCCGCCGCTCTCCTTGTTTCGCCACATCTCTCACACCAAAACCCCCTCTCTCTCTTGTCTTGTCCCATATGCTTGCAGTGTTCGATCCTAAAAAGCCGGCTCAGCAGGAGGCGAGAAACGTTTTCCAAACGCATCACATGTAAATGAGATGCCGTCGCGTCGGCAGCAGCAGCAGCAGCAAGCAAAACCACGCCGACATCGCCATCGATGCCACCAGGAACATCAGGAGCGCCAGCATCTGATTATTGAATAAAAAGAGAGTGCAGTGTGTAGTGAGAAGAGTGGAGAGTAGCGCGCAACGAGTGGAGAATCATCGGTCCGTTCGACAATTGATAAGTTTTATTAGTGGAAAGTAGCAGCAGCAGCACAGGAGACAACGCACTGATCTAGCGGAGGCGGGAGGCGAGGCACACGCCGGGTATCCAAGATGAAGCGACGCAATGCTGACTGTGGGAAGCTGCGGCGGCCGATGAAGCGCAACAAAATCACAGAGGGCATGTACGGCAGGTGAGTGATTGAGACAACTTTATTTATGATCTATCTAGAAAGTTGAATAAGAATATGTTATACTAATTTTGTGTCCTAAAATATGTATGAAATTCCTTAAAGAAAATCTATTTACTATGACTTTTCACGCTTAAATTCTATTGAAATATGTCCTTCAGGGACTTGACATATCTCTACAGCTTTAAAGAATGTAATAGACTTCTAGGTGTCACCATATAAATATTATCCATAATCTGTGTGCGTAGTTAATTACTCTTACTACAAATGACTTGAATAGTTCAAAATATTGATGTAATTTGCAATAATTCAATTAATAATCACATCTTAATTGAGACAAACAGTCACATTTTGATTCATTGGCATGCTATCTGCCCTCCAAGACAGCGCTCTTGATGATTATCCGATTTTCTGAGGCGCAAGAGAACGCAGGCACGAAATTCCGAGAGTGTGTGAGCTCATGCGGCTTTGGTGAACTCGTTCTCTCTCCTCACATTTTTATTATTTATACGTTTGTTTACTTTTTGATTGCGCCTCATAGCTGTTGTTTTATGATGTTATGCATGTTTTTATTTGGACGCTACTCGTTTTTAGCATTTGCTTTGCCCGACCGACCACCTCTTCGTTTTGTCACTTCTACTTAATCTTTGACACAACAGCCTGATGATAATTTTATTAAGCATTTTTTTACCACCGGGCTTGTTGTCGGTGACTTCTAGGTTATTAAATTGTTGTCACTTATCGGTTTACTTTGAGATTTTCATGACCAGAGCAATGGGGGATCAACAGTTTGATTTGGGAACTCAATTAAAAAAAAAATGTTAGCCTCTCGTATTTAATTAATTTAAAAAGAATTTGTGAATATGAAATTACTATAAAATTGACGTGTTATACCTTCCATTGTCTAATTGCAGCACAACTGTCCTGTACATGAAGTTTTTGATACTTTGGGCCATTGTAATGGTTGCCGATTTCATGTTCATGTTCCGCTTCGAGTTCTTGTGGCCATTCTGGCTACTCCTCCGCTCCGTGCACGATTCCTTCAAGTACAAGGGCCTGGTGAGTGGGACGACGGCGATCCGGCTTCATTCCAAGCGAAACTCTAATCGGGGTCACTTGCTTTTGCAGGCATTTTCCGTGCTGTTCGTGTGCATAGCGATAACGTCGGATCTGGTCTGTTTGTTCTTCATACCCGTTCACTGGCTGCTCTTCGTGGCCAGCACCTACGTCTGGGTGCAGTACGTCTGGCATACAGGTGCGTCAGCCACAGCGATTATTGTGGAGTTGAAGTCTCCTCACCGGACGTCTTCTTATTTACACATCCCTGTTATTTTCCAGATAAGGGCATCTGTTTGCCGACCATAATACTCTGGATGTTGTTTGTCTATCTTGAGGTTGGCATACGATGGAAGGACAGTCGCCACATGCCCCACTTAGATCTCTGCCGGCCGTTCGCAGCGCATTGGTAAGAATTTCAAGCCTCGGAAACTGAAGAAACTCCTTCTAAACCTGCAACTCCCTTCTGTTACCAGCATTGGCTATCCGGTTGTCACGCTCGGATTTGGCTTCAAAAGCTACGTCGGCTACCGCATGCGTCAGCGCAAGCAGCGAGAGGTGGCCAAGGACAACGAGTTTTACATGCAGTTATTGCAGCAGGCGCTGCCCGCCGAAGAGGCCACTGAGGAGGCGACAACAGCAGCGGGAGCGCCAACGCCATCCAGCACCACCGTCGTGGTGGCCAACGGTTCGGCCACGACGCCGGCTTTGGTCGCGTCCGCAGCCGCAGCATCTGCGGCGGCGAACGGCATCCTGGCCACTGCCACGCAAGCACAAAACCATCATGAGCATCATCACAGCGGCGGCGCCGGCGCCAGCAGCAGCTCGAGCAATAGTAATCATCATCATCACCACCATCATAGTAACAGCAGTGGCAGCGGCAGCAGCCATAACAATAATAACGGCAGCGCAGGAGGAAAGGACAACAGTGCGAATGACAGCGCAACTGTCGCCTCGTCAGCAACGTCTTCCGCTGCAGGGGCGGCGTCAGCGGCGGCTGCGTCCACGGGCTATGCCTCCTCGTCGGCGTCGTCAGCGGGAAAGCAGTCAGCGGCGTCAGCAGCCAGCGCGGCCACAACAGGTGCAGCAATCACTACCACTTGTTCCACTTCCGTCTCAGCTCTTTCTGCTGCTCTGACTGCGAATTTGGCGAAACAGCAGCAGCATCAGCAACAACAGCAGTCGGGGGCGGCAGCATTCCCCCCTTCTTCTTCTTCTGCTTCTTACTCTTCTTCCGCCTCCTCTTCTTCTTCTTCTGACGGTGTCGATGCTGACGGTTGTTGTGGTGGTAATAATGTCCATAAGCTGCTTCCTGCTGCAACAAGAACAAAGAACTACCCACTAATTCGTACTACTTACCAGCCGCCACATCTGTATGTTTCTGTATGCGCATGTAACCCACGAAAACCAAGACTTGCAGGCACAAATATCTAACCCACAGCAACCACGGTCGGCAATCGACGAAACCTTCATATCATTATCTTCCTCTGCTGCAAAGCAAACCTAACTCTGGGTGCCAGCAAGAGAGAGAGAGAGAGGCTCCCCTAACAACTAATACGTGTCCCTTCCCCCCGAGAAGACCATTTCCCCACGAAATCGATAAAACACAATTATTTTCCCCCATAAATAAACATGCACCTAACGCGCTCTATTTATATATCCCTTTGCAGCCACCTCCAATGGTCACGCTGGTGGTTCAAGGAACCATCGACGCAGCATGGACAAGGATAACAAGCATCGCAACAACAAGGGCGACGCCGCCGCTGCCGATAATGAGCACAACAATGGGTCGCGGCATGGGGGTAAAAATAGTAGCAACAACTATGCCCAGGCCGATGGTGGCGCTGCCACAGCAACCACAAGCGCCACATCAACTAATAGTAAGGATAAGGATAAGGATAAGGAGAAGTCAGACTGGGATAGTAGTGGCAGCAACTATCCACAACAGCAGCAGCAGCAGCAGGGCGGGAAGGAAAACAAGCACGGTGAGTGAGGGGACGAGCATGCAATGATTTGATTAGCTTCGTAAGGTACAATCTCTGATGACCATTATTCTTATCGTGCAAATGGGTTGATTAGTTTCGAGTCATTAAGTTATTCAATCAATTGGCGCTCTTCTGGTATCAGTATTTTCTGATTTAATCGAAGTAAACCGCTCTCAAGATACTTAATCAAACATTTAAAAGAAAACCAAATTAATAAACTTTATTATTATAATAAACTTTATTTTAATAATAAATTGTATTATTATAATCAACTTGCAGTCACCAAATAACTGTTTTTTGCGCACCATTTGCGCACAAAGTCAGTCAAGAGCCGTTCACCAGTGTCTCTTGAACGAACGGTCTCTGCTCAACCAAAAACCAATTTCGTGTTTCCCTTTTGCTCTGCTTATTCGCTGACCGTTTTGCAACGAGCCAAGAAAAAAAAATGTTTATTCGCTACTAGTTGTAAAGCTTAATACTGAATAAGTAATAAATCTAATGTTAACATCTAATAAATATGTTAAGAATGTTAACTTAAAATTGTTGCTAAGCTTTGTTTAAAAGGCACTGAAAACAAAAAACCGTTTAAGATGAGTCTTGAGTTATTCGGTCTTCTGCTGACCCTCAATGAGCGAGCGTTCAGTTGGATCGCTCTCTCTGAGTTGTTGTTGAGTGAGCATAGCACTGTGAACAGTTAACAGTTAACCGAAAGCCAAAACAAAGAGAAACGAAATGTTCTGCTCAGAGCGAGAGCACACGCTCATCGTCTTTTACGGTTGTGTTAGAGTGCAGACCGCAAAACGAAAGATAGTTGAGAGTTATTTGCGAACTATGAAATAAAGTATATTTTTGTTTATATTTGCAGATAAAAAGGCTGGTAATGCAACGGTACCCAACGGAAATGCTAATCATCTAGAGGCCGACGAAACGGGCAGTACGGAGCCAGCACCTCCTGCTGAAAAAGTGCCCAAAGGTATGTCCCAAAGTCCTGCTCAAAATATGGCATCATCCAACGAGATTTATATTTTCCAGGGCGACGCAATCGCGGCAAGAAGGATAACAACGCGGCCAAGGACAATCACAGCCATCAGCACCAGCAGCAGCTGGCTCAACAGCAGCAAAAGGATAAGGACAAGGAGAACACGGCCAACAATAATAACAACGATGCCAGCTCGGTATCCTCATCGGCCAGTTCCACATCGAGCAACAACGCCATCGCGCACATTGCCAGCAAGGTTGTATCCAAGATCTGCGAGACATGCCTCAAGCTGGAGGCCGATGTGAAGAAGTATCGCGCCGAAATCAGCCACATGAAGCAAATCGAAAACGAGCTGCGCCAGAAACTGGACGCCAATCTGACCAGCAAGTCAACGTTGCAGGCCAAGCAGAAGGAGTGCGACGAGCTGGAGAAACGTATTCAAGAGCTGAACAACGCCCGACACTCGGACATGCTGAACCTGCAGACTGTGGAGCGGCGACTCAACGAGGAGCGCCGCCAGAAGCAATCGCTGGACGCTCAACTGGCTAACGAGAAGAAGGCGCGCAAGGTGGCCGAGGAGAAGGCAGCACGTCCCGAGTGCAGCGCCCAATGCAAGCAACGGCGCCAGCAGATGGACGAGGAACAGAAGCGGCTGCGTGCCGAGCTAAAGCAGACGGAGGAAGCCAAGCAGTTGGCTGTGGACCACGGACGGAAATACGAACAAGAGGTGTGTATGCAAACAACAACTTTAATATAATATTTAATCTATTTAACGTGACTCTTCTCAGTACCACATGCTGGAGGCAAAGCTGCGAAGCCGCGAATCGTCGCAGACCGATTCCGGGATGCTGCTGAATGCCATTGCCGCCATGCAGGACAAGAACGCAACGCTCGAGAAGAATCTATCCGCAGAGACGAGAGTCAAGCTGGACTTGTTCTCGGCTCTGGGCGCTGCCAAGCGCCAAATCGAAATATCTGACAGTAAGTAAAGGCTTGGACTTGGGGGGAAAAGTCAACCTCTAAACGTACGATTTCCTTACTTTTCAGACCATCGTCGCTCCAAGGAGGATGAGGTCATTGATCTCAAGGCCAAGATTGCCCAACTGCTGGCCGTGATGCCGGATAATTTGTGCATGAACACTGGCCCACATGGACCGGCCAGTAGCATTCTGCGCATGAATGACACGCCACCACTGCAGTCGGGTCCCGGACCGTCCTCGCCCATGCTCAGCCTGAGCGCCGCCGCCCAGGAGTATCAGCAGCACCAGCAACAACAGCAGCAGCAGCATCAACAGCATCAGCAGCACCAGCAGCATCAGCAGCAGCAGCACCAGCAGCAGCAACATCAGCAGCATCAACAGCATCAGCACTTTAGCAATCACGGAAACAACGGATCCACTCTGGACCCCAATGCCAGTGTGTACACGCCCAACACGGGCAATATGATGGTGGTGTCGCCGGTGGGCATGAACCCCAATGGAACGGATGCCTGACGCCAACAGCAGACGCAGTCGCAGTCCTCGTCGTCGTCGTCGTCCTCGCACCTGCATCTGCGACGACAAGTTTGAGATTATTATACTTTATATTAATTAGGGAAAACAACAACAACAACCACAAACAGCCGTCGCCACAGCAAACGATGAGCAGCAGCAGCAGCAACAAAAGTTTGCCTACAATATCTGAATGTCCGTAATATAAATAAGCAAGAAGCAGTCTCCTTTCAAGTTTCAACAGCACTGAAATGCAGGCCCCACAAAAGTTTCTAAACAATTCCCGTCGTAATATTTACGTTCTACGTCTCGCGTTTTACGTTTTACGTTTCGAAAGTTTCCTAATCCTCATTTCCGCATTGAATTTGGCATTCCAATAGAAATGTATCTGGAAGAAGGCCTCCGCTCCGATCGTTTTGAGTCAGCTGCCCCGCCACCACTCGACACCACACCACACACACATTCAGTATCTCTCCCTTCTATCACGAAAAGTAAAAGATTACTTTAACAAGATGATTTCAAAACTTGAATCACGAAACACAGATTTCTAAAAATAATAACAAACTGAAAATGGCGATTCGTATTTTTAATTTTAAGAAGTGAGAGAGAGAGGAACCTTCCGGAATCCCATGTTCTTCATATTTTACCAAACGCTGTGAGAGAGTTGGACCAACCTTAGTGATGGCCTTTGATCTGGGGGGATGCCCCATGCCCCCGCTTCAAGGGAGTATATATTTTTGAAGTCTGCGCCCCTGATTTATTATCTCATTAAATTATTTTTGTTATAAAACCTTAAATGTATGCTATAATTTAGAGCCTATCACTTTTGAAAAACAAACAAGCTGCAAACGAAACGAGTTTCTTTTTAAGTTTTAATTTATTTTTGTTTAGTTTTGCTGTTCCTAAGAAAAGAAAAAAAAAAAGAAAAAGCGAAAAGAATTAAGAGAAGAGAGCTTAAGTTTATTTACGAGAAGCGAGAAGCGACGACTATTTTGTTTAATAATAAAACAACAACTTTTGGCTGCGCGAAGCAAGCACCTTTAATTTTGTTTATATTTATTTTTCGATTTTGTTAATTTTAAGGGGGGAAATGCAAATATTTTATTTTATTTTCTTGAAGTTTAATATCTCAAGAATGTCTGATCCAAGTCAAAATTCGAAAAAATAACGAAGTTATAGTGGAAAATGCATGCCTTGGTTCAACGTGCACCAAGCCATTGACAAATTTTCAAACGCGTTTTTCTCAAAATCATGTTTTTTAAGTCGGCCGTAAATTTTACTAGAAAACTATTCAAACAATTCACTTGAAGTACAATTTTTTGTTTGAAGCATTCGATCTTCAAGTGCGTGTCAGAGCGATATTCCATAAACAAATAGCGTTTTGTTTGTTTTGTTTATTTATTATTATGTCAAAAAAAATATGTACAAATCGCACTATTTCACGAACGCATGGCTAGAAATTCTAATTTTTCAAAATCGTCAAAAC
>JAEIHY010020038.1:0-12851 GCA_018904565.1 Drosophila tsacasi | reverse complement strand
TCGAACATGTTCCACCAAGTTCGGTTTTGTCCGAACGTGTTCGTCAACCGTTCGGCTCGGTTCGGCTGCCGGGGAAAACCTATAAATACATGTGCGAGACTCAGTCGAATTCAAAATTTCCAAAAACAACTCGGATTTTTACAGCACCCACCGCGAAACCGAGTAATGAATTGGCGCTGTGCGAGGAATTCAAAAAGCACAATCTCATATTTTCGGAACGTTTAACAACGGTCAGGGAATCGCGCCGCGTCCAGCCGTCCGTGCCACGAAAGCAATCACAGTTGTCGGTTGGAAAGTAACGGAAATCTCGCCGCCGCTGTGCTATCAGTTATTTGGTTGTGTGCGTAACGTAAATGCATTTAATTCATCAATTTAAATTCCTGCCCCACATGTGCGCCCGTGTGCGTGCGTGTGAGCGAGTGTCCGTCTGATTGCGAATGCTATTCCGAGTGTGCAAGTGTGTGTGCGTACGCAAATGCCGCCGCCACCAAAAATAATTTGATCATTTCGAGAAAATCTCTCATCGGCTGTAACAACACAAAATAAGAGCAACGTACGAGAACGACAACAACGACCACGCTACGACGACGAAATAGAAAAAGCTAAAGCAAATCAGCACCCAAAAAAGCCAAACAGTTTTTCTAGTGGTTTATATTCGAAAGGCTAGAAAACTGCGCCAATGTTTATTTTAGCTCCACAAGGGCAGGTGTTTTCGGGGTGTTCTATTCCGATTTTAAACCAAAAATTAAAAAAGCCTAGAGAAGAGGAAATGTAAAAAAAAAACAAAATCGGAAAACGCTCTCTCAATTTGGGGCTAAAATATTGAAAAGTTATCGGAAAACAGCCGATCTTTGCTCTAAAAAAATAATCAAATGAAAACGGTGATCGCAAGGCTGTTTTTCTTCAGTTCTTTGTCCGTGTAAAAAGTGTTTATTTGGTTTGGAAATCCCAAAAATGTTGTAAATTTCTTGGTTTTTCATATAACATGTGAAAAAAGAATGTAAAGTCCCGTTAAAAAGTAATGCAATATCTTGAATGGGGTTGCGCATATTTTCCTGCTCCCGAAAACTCGTCCAAAAAAACCAGTTCAATCTGTAATTCCCGTTAAAGGAAAGGAAAACTAACCGCTTCGTCTAGTTTTCCCTTCGCGTAACTGAAATAACTGATGCTGTGTGTTTATCTTTCCGCTGCTAATAAACTTGGGGGGCAACTTAGATATTCTGATTCGGTTTCTTGTTGGCCTACTAAGCACAAACTGGCTCACACGCACACAACACCACACCGGTCCACACACTGGCACACTGGCACGATGTCTCGTGCAGCGAAAGGCTTCTTAACAAATCCGTTGCTCATGTTTCTTTCTGGCCTCTTCTGGTTTTTTAGGTCTCCGAATCGTCGTGGTCAAAACGAAAGCGTAAGAAAATCAGCAACAGCAGCAACAGCGACTAAAAGACGCTCGAGTTCGTGGGTGACGTGTGAAAATCCAAAAGCCACGGCAACAGGGTTAATTAAATTCATATAAACAACCGTAAAAAAAAACAAAAAAGAGTAAATAAAAGAAAATTTGCGAACAAGAAAAAGCAGACGAAAATAAAGAAAAACAAAGCAGAAATGAGTGCCAACAGAAGGAGAGGCTTCAATGTCTCAGGTGCAACACCAGCGGCAGCGGCAACGGCCACCGAGCAACTTTCTCTGCTGCCGGCTGGCAACGGCGACGAGGACGCTCTGAAAATGCCGCGGATGTGCCGCTGCTGCATGAGGCGGGACGTGGACCTACTGAGGTTATTCGATGCCAACCAGCCGAGTCTGGTCGAGGTAACTTCCTCACCGACCACAGGAACATACTCTGCCTCAGCATCTAAAACAGGATCGACAGCCACATCATCACCAGCAGCAGCAGCAGCAGCAGCAGCAATAGCATCAGAAACAGCATCAGCAACTTCAGCACCACCAGCAGCAACAGAAGCCCCAGAGGCACACAACTCAACTGCAGCCACAGCTACAGCCACACCTCTCTCCAGCAACATCCCGCCTCTAAAGAGCCGGACTACACTTGCATCCACATCCACATCAGCAGCAGCAGCAGCTCCACGTGCCCGGAGCAGTGACAACCCCGTCGAATATGCCCTCAGCGGGGCCCACAGCAGCATGGACATTGTCCTCGAGGAGATGATCATTTGGACGTTGAATGTAAGTAGCTCACTCACTCACTCACTCACTACTATCCCGCCCAGTAGTCTATTATGTTTCATTCAGACCCAGAGATAACATAGGAATGTGTAGTACAACTTTTCGGCTACGGGTTTTGTTTAATTTTTAATGTGATTTATTTATCTGCAAGCACGCATGCAGTCAGAGAAAAAAAATGTGTCTATGTCGTATTTTATCTATAAATAGAAAATGCACAGCTTTTTTTTATTTCTTAAAATATGAAGCGACACAGAAATGTCGCGCGAAAAGTGCATCGGTAAAGGGATTTCATATCTATGATGGGTCTCTTGGCGAAAAATAAATTGATAACACAGGTCTGCAAAAAATGGGTTTTAGTGAGTTGTTGGAAAACGAGATATCATTTCTAACGTAATTTTGTGCGAATCCGTCCTCAGACTTTGTCCATCACGTCAGGATTTTGAGATATTTGAGGTTATGTACTTGAAAAATCGTGTTTTTCACTTCTTTTTATGGTTATGTACGGGAAATGTTGTTGGTCTTCTTTCTGTTTTTTATCATGTAGTACTACTCTTTCCCTTCAAAGTGAGCTATTGAGCAATCACCAGAGATCTTTCGAGTACATAACCTCAAATATTGATATCTTTTTTTCCAACAACACACAGAAACCCATTTTTGGAATAAATTGAATGTCAAAGACTAAAAAGATTGTATCTTTGCGAAAAAAATCTCTGGTTCTATTCAATAGCTCATATTAAAGGTGAAGAGTAGTACTACATGACAACGAATAGAAAAAAGACCAACAAAATTGCACGTGCCCTGTACATAACCTCAAAAGTAGTGAAAAACACGATTTTCGAGTACATAACTTAAAATATCTAAAAATCCTGACGTGATCTGAGCACTGATTCGGATTCTACGCACAAAATTACGTTAGAAATGATATCTCGTTTTCCAACAACAAAACCATGCAGACCTGTGTAATCAGATAAATTCTAAACGACAGATTTATTAGCACAGATATGTTCACATTTCTTAAACCCTTCTGTATTGAGTTGTAGTTGTTAAATTAATGCATTTCTTCGAGTGTATACCAACACACGACGGCGACGTCCCTCATCTGACACACTATAATTGGAAAGGGAGGGCACTAAGTTGTACTTTGATGAGGCTTTGTTCCCCGCCTGTGTCTCTGGTGCCTGCTCTGCGGTATCATGTTTGTCCTAATGCAGGCAAATAAATTAAATTGTCTGGACGTTTACCAGGAACAACAAAGAAATAAAGCTTCATTTATAGCACCGCGCCGGCGAAAGGTTTCATCCGTTTCGCATTCAACTTGCCACCGGTAATACCGGGACGCGATACATATATGAACGATATATTCCTTTTTGGGCAGGAACAGGTCCCAGCATTAATGGTCTGTAAATATTTATATTTTGGCAGTTAGATAATCCATTATCTTATCGGCCACACGTTCCGGAATATTTTATTATTCAGCCAAATCATCATTCTTCGTTAGTGCGTTTCGTGACGATGCGCGGAGATAACGATTGTTCAGATTGTTTATTTTGGCTCTGCCTCTCACTTTGAATGCTTCTGCTTTTTTTCTGTGACCTTTTCAGTTAACGATCGATTGTCCGAAATGTTAACGTCTCAATAAATAAATGAATTGAAATTCCTTATTTGTCTTTCCCAAAAAAAGGCTAGCAGGTGGAGGAGGGAAAGTACTGGGCATTCTGCATGTCATGACTAAGCACTCTTTTCTCTTGCCCGAGGAGAAAGGAAAGGAAATTTCGAGGGAACGATCTTGCTTTCCAAGATATTTTCGGTTCCATTGTTCTTAATTATTATTATTTGTTTCTCCTTATCAGGGATAAATCATAGCATTTGTTTTTACATCTTATCATGGCTTTTCAAGCTTTAATCAAAAGGCAAACAGTTTTATTTCCTTTTGGGTTTGCAACACCCGTATTTATTAGATCCACAGTGGTTACCAGCTCTTCTCGCCATAAATAAATTGCAGAGCAAACCGAAAAAAAAACGCTGCCATTTCTAGGGAGATGCTGAGAATCCTATAAAGATAAATGTGGCCGGCTCTAATCCACGAACGAACGTAATAAATAAGGAATCAAATTGGAGAAACATCTGGCAAATAAAACTAATAACTAAGGGATTTTCGTGCATCTCCGTTTGCCTCGTTTTTTGCCTCGATTTCCACATGAGTTAGGGTATCTCGAGTGTGTGCCAACCCTTTTAGTTCAGTGATTTCCCTTTTCTCAATTTTCCAAGCAAATATCGTTACCTATTTGCTATTCTTAACTTTATGCCATATTGCGTGCCCGAGCTCTTGGCCAAGTTTGCATGTGTGCCCGCTTCTCGAGCCCATAAACACGGAGGCCACTTTGCGCTGGGCCACCAAGAGTGGCGGGCCGGGCCCGTGTGCCCCCTTCACCACATGCAGCCCTCTGTTCGCTGCTGTTCGCGGGCTGAAATCTTGGCTTTATGGCCCGGGCTTTAATTGCAGAGAGTGGTCGACGTCAACGTTACTTTCCGCCCAATTATACGGCACCCGCTACTATGGCTGGCCTGGCCCATTGACGAACGTCGACAGTCAGCACAGCACAGCACAGCACACAACATTTCCAAGTCTTGGGCACCGGCACCGGTTGGGCTGCCTGCAAGCAAGCACCGCCATCAGAGCTCTTTCTCTGCTCTCCCCCTGCTCATTACCAATAAGAGTGGCATGGAAAACTGGTTTCTCCCTCGAGTCGAGAGTGTTGGCAGAGGAGGTGCTGGTGGTGGCCGCCGATTCTCAAGGTGTTGCATGAAAAATGCTTTGACCTTACGAGACTCCGTCTCGTGCTGAAAATGAAACTGAAACCCAAAACTCAAAACTCTCGGACCCCGGCGACGCATTGTTCATTATACAATTTAACCCGCAATCATATGCATTATTCAGGCGATTATTCGTTATTGGTTTGGTCTCGCAAATGCTCTGAGATCCGAAAACGAAATGATAAATGAGTACAGCTGCATCGTTGGGAAAAACATCATTAGAATTTCAAAAGCGTTTTCTGTCTCAAGTCTCCGTGAAGTGAGCGAGAATGAAGGTAATTAGGTTATACAAAAATCCGCTAAAGAAAACAAAATAAAGAAGGCAAGCACAAAATGAAGTTAACGATATTGTACGCTGGCACGCCACAGAAGTGGATTTATTATCATGCCGTTAAATTGCTATCTTGATTGGCTTTTAATTGAATAGCCACACAGCCTCACCGGAGAAGTTCTCAAGTGCACTAAGTGTTGAGTTGTATGTTAATTTTCGAGGCAGCTTCCGGGGGAAGCGGCATGCGCTTTACGATATCATCTGACTGCTTTTATTGAACTACGGCGGGCGGCTTTCGTTTTTTTTTTTTGCGGGAAAACTTTCCTTTTGCAACAAACAATACACATAGACACACACTATCCAAAGTTCACCGCTCCCGTTCGTTAGCAGATTGTATTTGCTTTTTCGCTGACTCTTAATCATCGATGTCGGAGTCACGGCCCGAGGCCAACAGTTAGCAACCAGTCGGATTAATTGTCGGACAAATCTCTCATTAGGCCGGTGGGCAATTAGCTCGGCTTTACGACACCCATACAATAGGTGGTGTGTTGTTAGAGTGTAATATGTATTTTAGCACCAACGTAAGAGGAGCAATCAAACTAAAAAAAAACGAGTGCAAATAAAATACTAGTATATGCATAGAAAATGGGATTAACTTATCAGTCACCTGCCTGAGATATGTAGTTCCGACAACATTAACCTTAGCTCTATAGTGATCTGAATAACGTGCCAATGTTGCTGTGATATTCATTCATTCCTCCTCCTCTGTCTCTTACCTAGAAACTCACTCAAAATGTAAGCCTCTTAAAATCTAGTTTAATGATGATTACGGGCCTACAACACAAGCACAGGCACATGCTGCTGATCGTCAGCCAGGTAATAACTTTGTTGTTACTCACTTACGTGTGTGGCGAGTCTCGGGTAAAATTCCCCGAAATCGGAGTTTGCCCCGATCAGAGCAGAGAAGTGTGAAAGTATTTTTTCGAGACATGATCTCCAGCCAAGCTGCGAAAAAGTGATCGCAAAGAGATTTGGGGAGCGGCGTCAGACAAGATAAATCTATTATTACTCAGCTCTCATTTAGTCACGGGGAAAGTTTATCATTGGATTTATAACAAAAACTATTTTGTATACATTTACAAATAGCTCTGCCTGATTCCGCCTCAAAGGGTGTCAAGAGTGTATTTCTCGCATTGCCAATGTAGTTCAAGTTTGAAATGCGGGCCACGAGATTAGCCTCGTCGTGTATTCGGCGACTTCCCTTATCTTCGCTCACTTGACAACCATATAAACAAGCAGCCACCCAATCTATGGGATGGATGGAAAGGAAAAAACAAAACAAATACCAATTTGCAGCAAGTTTTCAGTTTGAGGGTGTTTATAGCGTTTTATGACCAGCCAATTATGAAAGTTATTTATGTTTGTCGGCTGTTGTAGCCTGTTGCTCCAGTTTCTGTGATTTGGCAACGTTACTGTTGCGACTCGAAGACTGCTAACATATTAAATATGAATGCAAGTAGCTGCTTGCAGGCTACCTACCACGTTTAAAAAAAGAGCTCGTAACGTGTCGCATAAATTAATGAGCCATCGCAATAAATAATACAAGCCAAGCCAAGCCAAGCCAGACACAGATGAAATCAAAACAGTATTTTGTTGCGTCACTTTGATGTGACCTGACCCCTTTCGAAAGGCTCTAAATGGACGACAGACAGACAGGCACTCGAGATAGCGAGCTCTTAAATTAAAACCATGACGCCAAACAGTGATTATCAAGGGTATCACAGTAATTGAAGCCCCAAATAATAATTATAAATTATAATGATAAATGATGAATAATAAATATCTCTCATAATGACTAGTACTTGTTGCTACTCACTCGGTTTTCCATACTTTCCTTTGGAGTTTTCCCCGTAAAATAAATATAATTACTCGTCATTATTGTGGGTTATCTGCAATCAGTGGGCCCCAATATAAAAGCGATCACTGTCAGTTGTTGCATGGTCGTGGGCTTATCACTAGGCATGCTCCGTTCCCCCCAAACAAATCGCGGCTAATCAGGCATAACGAAAATGGAACACTTTGTCTGAACCTCTTATATTTCTTTTTTTCGGGTGCTGGTTTAATTAATCAAATAACAATGGAAATCACGGCCTGGGAAAACTGTAGGTAAAGCGAGGGCGGACAAAGGAGTACAAACACAAGGGTCTTATCCGGGGTTGTTTTGATCCTGCGATATTGCCACCGCATCTACTGAAATTTGAACGGTTCAATTAGGTGGCAGGACGGTAAACAGAGGCGTGGTGCGTACAATTCGCACACAGAAACACAATGGACGGGTGGAGTAGTCGGTCGGCCTTTCATAAAAACTCCAAATGGATGGATGGAGGGTTTTTATATTTATGGTGCGCACGGTACTGCCACTGCCAGTAAGTGTGGGTGAGCGATGAGGTAGGAACGTGGCTTGTTTCACGGATTTTTCATTGCCCTCTCTGGCGAATTCTCCACGGTTCTGTTCTCCCCATCCTCCATTCCCCATTCTCCTTGAGGACTGTCAAAGCCACAAACCCCATATGAAATGAGACGGTTGGGACAGCGTATAGCGTTCCGCTTGCAGTCGTGCATTATATGTATTTGCCCTACAGACCGGCCATTAAATGGTTTCGCACCCGCTCAGTCCTCACCTCACCTCCGATTGAAATTCGATTTGTTTTCTTTGATAACAAGGTCTGGCGTTGAAGCTGCCGCCTAGGCCTGGTTCTCTAAATTCAGCATGCAAACAACAGAGACCGGCCGTATGTCCGTCCATAATCCCCACCCTGTTTTCGTTAATGCCTTCTGATTCCGGCTTTTGATTCTTCGCACAATATTATTTTGCAATTTGCCCATTGTTATTGTTTTTTCTGCAGATTTTGAGCGCGACGCTAAGCTCCCCTCCCCCCCTGTTAAAACTTTTAGTTTATTAACCCATTTTCCACGGTATTATTACCAAGCAACATCCAAAGTCTACCCCTTAAGTTCGGCTTGGCGCCCGCCAGAAAGAGTTTTGTCATTGGGAGAGTCGAGAGTCGAGTTGAGTTGAGTTGAGTTGAGTTGAGTCGTTGGTTGGATTTTTCTTTTCGAATTTTCGTAATTGTTGCCAAGTCATAAAATGCAGCCGTGTGTTTCTGTATTTGTTTGTTTCTACACGGAGAACAAAAAGGCAATTTGGAGAGGTTTAAGGCAGCATTAGGAACGCACGAAGTATGAAGGGTTAATTTTGTTATGTCTTATTTATTGGCGAGCATAAAGTAAGAACAATAAATCAAATTCGATGATAAGCTTTATGGGTGAAAGCGAAACGGAATACTTATAAAGGAGTATTTTATTTGAAAGGAAATAAATGCAGGTACAATATTTATAATTTTGTGTATTTTATTGACTTTTAAATTGGGTTACCAAGTACCTTTCCTTCTTCAAGTATCTGACCCTTTCCAAGGTACCCTTTCTCACCAATTAATATCCGTTTCGTTTTAATAACTTCTTAATTATTTCAAAAGGAACCATAAATGTCCATGAAATGAAATGTTGCATATTTTAATTAATAAACTTATTACGAAGTACCGCTATTAGAATAAATTTCCGTTCACTTCTGTTTCTTTTCTGCTCATGCTAAATGAACTGTGAAATGTTTTCTGTGAACTGTAACTTTCAGCTGTGTCTCTCTGCCGCTGAATGAATTCGTTTCCCACGTGGTGGCCATGTTGTTGGCCCGTCCGTCCGACGTTCACTTACTCACTCACTGGCATTTGCAGTCCACTCTCTGTGTGTGCTATGTTGTGCTGTGTTGTGCTCTGCTGTGCTGGTCTCTAGTCTCTCGCCTCTGGTCTCTGGTACCGGATTGTGGCCGTTGCCATTGTTGGCCCATTGGCAGGGTTTGGATCGCAGCGGGTCTCGGCTTGAACTGGCCCAGAAACCGCTAAGCTCTAAGCGCTATGCTCGGCCCAGCCTCAGGCATTCGCCATACACTTCTGTTTCTGTTTCGGTTGTTCCCCAGGAAATTGGGTTATAATTGAATTTCCTATTGATTTGGGCTTATTCTTGAGAGGTCAT
Source organism: Drosophila tsacasi (assembly GCA_018904565.1). Taxonomy (NCBI): domain Eukaryota; kingdom Metazoa; phylum Arthropoda; class Insecta; order Diptera; family Drosophilidae; genus Drosophila; species Drosophila tsacasi. The sequence continues at coordinate 3,487 of JAEIHY010020038.1, read as the reverse complement.
TGCATTGTTTCTCAAGTGACTTGAGTGCACTCGGGGATCAATTGTGTGACAAGTCAACTGTGAAAAGCATAACCAAAAATTTTACTTCCCCTGGAACTGCAGCGAGAGGGATTATTTTAAGAGGGTTTCTTTTTATATTCGCATACGCTGCCGCCGGCAGCTAAAAACTCAATGCCCTCTTGATGGGAATGAACTTAGCAGGAAGTATGTGACTCGTATAACTTTATATTCCTCCAGATAATAATAAGCGGGCGCATCAGTTCCACTCGAGCGGGCCTCCCATGCCCTATTTCTGCGACTGCTGAAGGTTAAATCACATATTATTCGAGGCTGATTAAAGATATACCAAAGATATACCGAAAGTGTTAACGATGTTGCTCCAAATTAACTGTATTTGGGGGGTTGCTTACAACTCAATCAATCTGTTGCCAGGGCATTTATAATTCGGCACACCTTCGGCTCCCTCGTTCAGGTTCCCCCCGATTTCGATATACACTCCCCACAATGTTTTCTCGTATTTATTCGTGGCTGTTCAGCCGGTTTGCACGTTTACTTTGTTTGGTTTTAGTTTGGAGTGTGTACGTAACTTTGAAATTACTGCGGCCGTTCGACGGCTAACTCTGTACTGTCTTTCGGTTGTCTGGCGGCTTTTTTGCATCTATTTGACTTTTACTTTTCATTTGCCACCGCCACCGCGAGTAGCGCACAGAGTAACTGGTGGTTTTGCTCCCTTCCCTTCCCTTCCACCGAACCCATGGTGTATCATTGCTCCCATTTCCGCCTCTATATCTGGATTTTCTCTGCATGCATTTTATGCATGGACGCATGTGTGGGTTCCAGATTTAAATGGGAAAGAAAATTATCAGGGCAGCCTGTTTGGTATCGGCGACTCGGAAACTGCAGGAGGCGTGAGGCGGGGGAGGGGCTGATTTGCGAAGCATTTTTTAATAGCTATTTGTTTTCTTTTTGCTCTAGCTTCGGTAATTACCCCATGCATTTATGATTCGCTGATCTCACATCACTCCCCACAGCGGCAGCGAAAGTGAATGTAGGGTAACACAGTTGGGAATCTATCCGGCCTAATCCATTGTACTATGTGTACCTCTCTTCGGACCGTAAACTTCACTTCACTTCTTTGTATTTTTATTTTTTTGCAGTCTTAATTAATTTGTTATGGACACGCATAAAAATCCGCAGGGACTGGCACCACTCCCCCGTAATGTTGCGAGTGACCTCACCTCTAACAGTTGGAGCCAAAAGCGGCTCTGATGGATAAAAGGCGGCTAATTACGTAACAAGCAGTTAACACTATGTGGCGGATAATCGCGATTTCGAACCATTGGTTTTTTGGGCTAGCTTTAATGCCAATTAAATTGGTCTATTAGGTTTAGCTGCTCTCGTTTCTAGCCATAGCTTGAGTTGGCCATTTTGCAATATGTCTGGAAAGTTGGGCAATAAAATAAAATCTAAAAGGATTGAAACCACTGCTTAAAATATGAGCCAAGTGAGATGTTAGTGTCTTATAAATCTTGTATGAAAAATATAATAAGTATAACATTTTTAGGAAAAACATGCTAATTACATTACCCTTTCTCTTTTCAATGTAAAGGAAATAACTAAAAGTAAAACTGCATCTTATTTTCCCCCAACGAACTTTTTCCCAAGAAAAGGATAAAGTTCTGGGAAGAAATATGTACACTATTTTGCCAACTAAGTGCCTTTTCATATCTCACTTGGGCAAACTATCATAGATATCACATTTCTGGCGCGATATAAATGCTTAGCCCACAGATTTCTCGCATTTTCAAGCGCCTCGCTGTCTGTGCCTCCCGCTCGCAGAAATTATAAGCCACATTTTATATGAGTGATGAAGGAGAGGGGCGGGCGCGATAGCGAACTCGAGTTGGGAATCGAATTCTCTTTTCGGCGCCTTTTTTTTTTCTTCTGTTTTTATGCTAATGTGATTTAAGTTTCGTGTCAGTTAATGTAAGCCACACGGGTGTCTGGCCTCCGGACTCTCCGAGTGACTCCCATTTGGCGAAGGCACGTAATTGTGTGTGTGAGTGTGTTTTTTTTTTTTGCACTTGCAGCGAAGCGGAAGCGTTTAGAGTTTAAGTGTGTTTGCCCCGCATCCGCATCCACAGCCACAGCCACATCCGAATACGAATCCGCATCCACCGCCGCCGCACCAGATGGGCGGATCTCGGCATAAGTGATTTAGAGGGGTTTCAACATTCAAGTGGCTCGCATGGTTCGGTCCAACAATTGCCACACTTCGCATTGATTTTTTGAGTAGTTGTCTGCCAGTGTGGCCTGGCCTGGCCCTAAGTAATCTCTTTTGTGCGGTACATTTCAATTGCTAATCGGAAAGTGGAAAACCAATAGTGACAATCACAATTAAATGGCCCTAATGTTCAGGGTACACTCTCGGGTCACTTAAGTAGTGGCTTCTATTGGAAACTTAATAATCCGTACTGGGGCGAAAGTCCACTGAGTTTGTGGAGTTGGAGAGTGATTACTTGGGCAGGGTCCAGTTTTTTTTATTTTTTATTTTTTGCGCATCATCTAATTCGAGGGGTTGGTATCTGTCCGAGAGATCTCCCTTATAATTTCATAACAAATCGAATGGCGGAAATTTAGAAAGTTAACAAGAAATCGTGACTGCAATATTATATTTATTAGAGACTGACTACAAAGTAGTAGAGAGTATAAAATAAGGTGTACGTTGTTTTAAAAGAAAAGCAATCATTTTGGATTAAGTGTCAGCCAGGTTAGGTCCTCGTTTATTTGTAAGCATTTTTTCGTTGATAAATGGAGCTGATTTGGAAAGGAAGACCATAAACTCCTACCAATGTACTGCTAAGATTAAAATAAATGATAAATCATGTATAAACCCTGTTGTTATACATTTTGTTATAAGAATTTAAATTGCTCACAAACTTTTTAAGCTGAATTTGTGTTAATTTGGCAAAAAATGAGCTTAAGGAAGATTAATTACTTGAGCCAGCGAGTGGAACTCCGCCAGCAGAGTTCTTTGGTCTTCTTTCCGCAAGATAGGATCAAGTCAAGAAAGTTAAATTAGACTAAGCAGACTATGACGAGCATGAGGAGATCCTTGTCGTGCGAGTGATAAGTAAATTGCACCATCGCACCGCAATTAGAGTGGAGCTCAAACCACTCATTTAAACCGGAGCAGAGTGGAAATACTTGTGGGCCAGGCTTGGATGACTTTGTGATTTAATAAACCAACATCAGCGACAAAGACAGAGTTCCGCTTTGGTAAGCCGCGCTCTAAAGTCATTTTCGGCCTGCGTTTTGGCTTTATAACTCTATTAGCGCTTCAAGCGGGACTTCCTGCTCTATGTGCTAACCATAAATCCGAACGGCAGCCTCTTTTGGGCATTTTACTGCGCTTTCGGGGCGGGCCAAGACAGTAAACTGATGGATATCTCTGTTTGCATATACGCTTCGCTTCTATGGCTTTCAC